>JABCRI010000635.1:0-237547 GCA_015143295.1 Tetracentron sinense | reverse complement strand
GCGTTAGAACATCATGGTGTGGTGAGGCGTAAGCCTCGGGACGTGAGGCTTAAATCTCAAAAACAAAAGCCTTACGCTCTGAACAAATAAAATAAAATAGAAAAAGTACCAAAGATTTAAAAAGTGTAGCTGAAGAGTATAATATGATGTCTAACCATGTATATTGGGTGTGTGCAAAGTACACATAGAGGAATCATAAAATAATTTAACCATCAAAAATACAATATAAGAAATGCACGCAAATCAGAAATTTGATAACGTTTCTGGTGTATTATACAAATGAAAAATGAAGGTCATGTGGTGGATTTAGAATTTGGCAAAAAATTACAAAGAAGTCTGTGAAACTACATTGCAGGCTAATGGCTTTAGACCTTTATAACGTCTACTGAAGGAAATTAGTCTAAATTAGACTCTTACACCCCAGTGTTTGTCGTACTTGAAACAGTGGGGACGTATATGGCCCCTTAGAGTCAACAAGCAACAACATCAAAATTCAAATAACAACATAAAAGAATTTTGTAATATTCTAATTACGATAAACTTACCGGGAATGAAACCGAGAGTGGAAGGCAATTAACGACAGCAGCACAGAAAAAAGTTGAAGGGCAGCCGAGAGCAATGTACAACCTAGGGTAATGGCCCATAAGAAAAACTGCAAGAACTAAAAAGAGGGCAGTATTGAGACTGAGTCACTACAAGGGAATTTCCCTTAATAGAATCTTATTCCCACTAATCCTAATCTAATATAACACAAGATAAATGATTAAAAAAGTATGTCACAATAAAACTAACGATGTTTCTAGCCTAATACTCCCCCACAAGATCAGCACCCAATTTTTTTCGTACTGAAACAGTGGACGTGTATGGCCCCAAGAATCTGTACAACCAACAAAATGCAAAAATTAATATTTTAATTTTAAAGTAAGATTAAACTTGTAAGGTTTTAAATTATCCATTGTATTATGATACAATTAACAATCATAAAATAACACTGCAATATTATAATTACGATAAACTTACCTGGTATGAATTCGAGAGCAAAAGGTAGTCAACGACAAACAACATAGACGAAAGCTAAAGGGCAACTGAGAGCAATGTGTAGCCTAGGATTAATGGCCCATGAGAAGAATCGGCGATTCCCGACCATTCCATATTGCTCACATGGTGTAGTTATAAATGAAGTACATAAAAAAATCAAAATCAGTTTCACACAAATAAAATATTGAAGAAAGAAGAAATATAAAAATATAATACTTTTGCAAGCACTAAGGAGAGGACTATATTTAGATAGATTCACTAGAAGTGAATTTTCTTAACGAAGACATCAAATCACAATTGATTTACTCACTAAGCTAAATAATAACACGAAATAAATGATAAAAAAAAGTATGTTATAATAAAACTAAGGTGATTAAGGGAATTTTTTTAAAGAAGACATCAAATCACAATTGATTTACTCACTAAGCTAAATAATAACGCGAAATAAATTATCAAAAAAAGTATGTCATAATAAAACTAAGGTGATTGCTAGCACTATACGCTCCCACAATCTCGGCACAAGGACGAACACTTTGGGGTTGGGTTCACACCCCAATTTTAGTCGTACTAGCAATAGTGGGACGTGTACGGCTGCACGAGTCTACCAACAAAATCCTAAAATTAATATTGGTATTCTAAAGTAAGAAACTTTAAATTTTCCGATTATCAATTGTATTATGATACAATTAACCGACATAAAATAGTCTTGCATTATTACAATTACGATAAACTCACCAGGTACAAAGCCGAGGGCGAAAGGCACTCGTCGACAGCAGCAAAGACGATAACTAAAGGGCAGCTGAGAGCAACTTGCAACTTAGGTTTAATGGCTCATTAGCAGAAGTCGCGGTTCCCACCCCATTCCATATAGATCACGTGGTGTAGTTGTATAATGAGTGAGTAAAAAAAAACTGCAAAAAATTAGTGTCTTAAATAGAAAAGTTTGAAGACAAAAAGAGCATAAAAAATCATACTTAAAACCAGACGAACTAAGATGATGAAGTATTCAGATTAAGTAACTAGAATGGAATTTCCTATAAGAAAAGCATCTACTTACTTTTGTTTAACTCGCTACGCTAAATGCTAACACTAGATAAATGATAACAAGAAATATGTCATAATAAAACTAAGGGGATCGCTAGCCATATACGCCCCTTCAATCTCAGCACAAAGGCAAATACTTTGGGGAGGGGCGCACACCCCAATGTTTTTCGTACTAGAAACAGGGAGTTGTGTACGGCCCTAAGAGTCTATAAGCAACAAAATCCTAAATTTAAATAACAAACATAAAAGAGCATTGCAATATTCTAATTACAATAAACCTACTAGGAATGAAACCGAGAGTGGAAGGCAATCATCGACAGGAGCACAGACGAAAGTTGAAGGGCAGTCGAGAGATACGAGCAGCCTAATGGCCCATAAGCAAAACTGCAAAAACTAAAAAGAGGGCAGTTTTAAATCGTGGCAATAAAAGGGAATTTCCCTTGAGCAAGACAACTACTCACCATTGATTTACGCACTAATTTAAATAGTAACACTAGATAAATGATAAAAACTAGAATGTCATATTAAAACTAACAAGATTTCTAGCCATATACTCCCCCACAAGATCAGCACAAGGACAAACACTTTAGCCAGGGGCCCACAACACAAAGTTTGTCGTACTGGAAACTATGAGATGTGTACGGCCCCACGAGTCTACAAGCAACAAAATCCTAAAATTAATATTTTCAATCTAAAATAAGACAAAACATTAAATTTTCAGACTATCAATTTGTATTACGATTTAATTAACTAACATAAAATAGCACTATAATGTTATAATTACATTAAACTCACTGGGTTTAAAGCCAAGGGCGAAAGGCAGTCATCGACAACAACAAAGACGACAATTTAAGAGCATATCAAAGCAACATGCAACATAGGTTTAATGGCCCATTAGCAGTAGTTGCGGTTCCCGCTCCATTCTATATAACTCACATGATGTATTCGTATGTATAATGAATGAGTACATAAAAAAGGTTTAAAAAATTAGTTTCTTAAATAGAAAATTTTGAAGAGAGAAATAATATAAAAAATCAGACTTATAAATATAAGAACTAAGACAATGTAGTATTCGGATTTAGAAACTAGAATGGAACTTCCCATAAGAGGAACATCTACTTACTTATAACTCGCTACGTAGATACGAACACTAGATAAGTGATAGAAAGAAATATGCCATAATAAAACTACTGGGATTGCTGGCCATATACGCCCCCTCAATTTCAGCACAAAGACAAACACTTTAGGGTGGGCCCACACCCCAATGTTTGTTGTACTCAACAGTGGGGACAAGCCCCTAGAGTCAACAAACAACAAAATCCTAAAATTAAATAACCAACATAAAAGAGCTTTGCAATATTCTAATTATGATAAAACTTACCGGGAATGAAACCGAGAGTGAAAGGAAGTCAATGACAGTAGCACAGACGAAAGTTGAAGGGCAGCCGAGAGCAATGTGCAGCCTAGGGTTAATGGCCCATACGAAAAACTGCAAAAACTAAAAAGAAGGCAATATTCAGATTGTCTCACTACAAGGGAATTTGCCTTAAGCAATACATCTACTCTCCAATGATTTATTCGCTAATATAAATACCAACACTAAATAAATGATTAAAAAAAGTATGTCACAATAAAACTAACGATGTTTCTAGCCAAATACTCCCCAAGAAGATCAGCACCCAATGCTTGTCCTACTGGAAACAGTGGGACGTGTTTGGCCCCACGAGTCTACAAACAACAAAATCCAAAATATTTTTATTTTAAAGTAAGACAAACAAAAGGAGGTCAATTATTACCTCATTGATATAACTATTACTAAACATCCCGATAGTTCCATACAAGTAGCACAACTTCAGCCTAGAGCTGAACCGGGGCACTCGCAATCCACCACTCTCCACCATCACTATTAGACATGGACATTGGATATGGTTTCTGCAGACTACTTGTGCATACTTAAAACGGCTAAAATCAGAAATTCAAAGCTAACTAATAGCACAATTACAACAAAAATATCTAAAGCAAAGACAACCTCATTTTTCTTCCCATTACAACACTAGAACACAAAAAATCCCAAATGCATACAGCATATATGGTCCTTGAAGGAGGGAAATAGAGTCATCTAAACCAAATTCATGCTCATACATTCTAACTAAGAGCTCCACTACCCAAAATAGAAGTTAAAAAGAAGGAAAGAAATTGCATACAGTCAAGTAAATTCACATTCATACAGTCAAGTGAAAATCCTTAAAAAGGCAAACATAAGCCTAGATCAGATATCCATAGATGTGGATATGTAAAGCTAATGTATGGATGCATGTGATTGAATGAGGAAGGAAAGAGACATGAAATAAATTTCATTGGTGAAATAGGAATCTAAGGACAAAGACATGTGGAATAGACTGTCAACAAGATGAAAATAGGTGAAGAGATCTAGCAGGCAAAGAACATGGTTCTTGATTTGTCAGACCCCAAAAGGATTTCTACCCACATAAACAGAACAAAGCACTGCAGAAAAAAAGTTATTCTCAATACCAGTATTGGGATTATTTTCCATTAAAGGGTATAGTATTCTGTGATCTGCCGATTATTTCCATTAAAGGGTATAGTCTTCTTCTCTTAACTGCCCAAATTAGTGATGCCACAAGATTTACAGGGAATGAGTTGAGTTATTATTAAACCATAGTTAGATCAATCTTAGAGATAAAAGAGAGAAAACACTCACATCTCAACCTTCACTAGAGATTGTATTTTGTACATGAATCAATTTTGTGTATAGCTTTGTCATTTTATATAAAATGATGCTCCAGTTGTAAAAGGTAAAGGTTTGGGGTCACCCTCTAAAAAGAAAAGGAACAAAAGAGACCAGTTCTAAAAAAATAGAATACCTAAAACTAATACCTGAGTTAGACCCACTCATGCAAGTCAGATTTTCAGCCTATAAAGGCCTTAAAAACCTGCGTTAAGCCCATTCATCCAAGTTAAATTTGTAGCCTTATTAAAAGGCCATAAAAAATCTGGTTTTTAACCCCATTACAGCAACAAAATCTAGGTTAAACACCTCCTGCGCAGACCTTCAATCAGGTATGGCAGTTCCTCAAAACTCAAAAGTGGTTTAAGAAGCCCCCTTACTGCATGCTAGAACTCTGGGTTCAGGGGCCCAAAAATCTGAATTTTTTTACTACCCTCCTAATCAAGCTACAAATCTGGATGGGAGATCCAATTTCGAAGTCTGCAAAATCTGAATTTTGTAGCCCTCATTCATTTTGAAAAAATCCTTAAAACCCAAGTTAATAACCCCAGTTAAAGATCAGATTTTTGGACCATAAAAGGTCAAAAAATTCTGGGTTAAACCCCATAATACAACATCTAAAATCAGAATATGAAAACCCTGCAGTTCCTTGGTTTTAAGCATATAAAAGCCTTAAAAAATCTGGGTTTGAACCCACCGTGCACCCAGTTCCTAAGTTTGAAACACCTTAAAAATCTGAGCTTAAAACTCCCATTAAAGACCTCAAAACCTAGTTAGAAAAACATGTTACACCCCATTAACATACTAGGCTCTTGGCAAGCAAAAAAAAAAAAGAATCAAATCAAAATAGCAATCATACTTTAATCACCAAACAGTGAGACTAAAACATAATAGTTACTAAATAACATCAACAAGATCAAGCCATTAGCAAGCACTCAATTCCTTACCTAAATTAACAACGCCTTGATTGTTCTGATTTAGTTGGTTCGAACTTCGCAAGAAACACTCACAGCTATGGATTGCAGACAGCATGATGATGTGGTGAACAGTGAATGGAGTTGATGGTATTGCTTGAACTCGAGATGACAAAAAGGTGATTTGTTGAAGCTTGAGCCCGAGATGGTGAAAAGAGTTGTTACTGTTGCTTGAATCCAAGATGGTGAAGAGGGTGAGAGAGAGGGTGGGCCTCCAAATTGTAGGAATTTAGAGAGAGAGAGAGAGAGAAGGGAGGAAAATAAGGTTGAGTGAGGCTTTAGAGAAAGTGGGGTTTAATGGAAAAAGAGGTGGACAGATGGGAGAGTATGGGGTGAAAGAGAGAGCTCAAAGGGGGTTGTTTGTGTGTGAGGCTTGGGTCTCTTACCGTAAGGAGAGTGTAAAGGGGTTTGGGTGTTTTGTTTGTGAGAAGTCCCAAGAGTTGTTGGGGGTGGAAGTATCAAGTATGAGATGGGGGTGAGACGTGAGTGAGAAGAGAAAGGGTTTTTTGTGAGGATCTTAAGGGGTTGTTAGGGTGTGAGACATGGGTGTCTTGGGTGTATGGCTTGCTGTCTTGGGTGTGCGGCTTTGGGGTGTAAAGGGGTTATGTGGGTTTGACCAATAAGAGGAAGTAGACACCTATCAGGGTTTCAAAGGGTGTGGGAGTATGAGGAACCTTGAGTGTGGAAGTCCCTATTTACATAGAGGGGGTGTGAACCCCTATTGGTGGGCTTGAGAGGATGGGACTTGGTACTTAGTAGGTTCTAGGGTAGGGCAGGGTAGGATAGGTTGTAGGTTATTGGATAGGATAGGTTGTAGTGTTGATTTGTAGGTTATAGGGTTAAAGAGAGGATAGTCTAAACCCTTGTGTCAATATGAACAAAAAGAAAGAGGTGATCAACCATGAATAGGAAAAATGGGTCCTGGGCTTTTTGGTTTTGTGGGTTTTCGATATGGTAATGGGCGTGGATTTGGTTCATGGGTTGTTAGTAGATGGGTCATGGGTTTTGAATATGAATATTGGGTTGTGGGTTAGGGAATGTTTGGCAAAATTGGGTTATAGGGTTTTTATTTTTATCAAAAATTGGTCATTTTTTAAACGGATGGAATTTTGGGGTGGATCTCTCCCTCTCGAACTCAAGGGCACCTCTGAGCTCATGGGAGTGCAAAAATGGGGTGCTTGCACCTATGTGGGTGAGTTCAGAGTTAGTTGCATTTGGAATTGAATGTTTGTGGCTTTTAGGATACTAGAGTGAAGGCTTTTTGTTTCCAATATATGCCATTATAAAGGTGGTTAATTAAATGGTCTATACAAAGAGTAAGGGATTCATCAAATGTAATAACAACAAAATACTTGACATATTTTCTTAATCTAGTTCCTTCAGACAGTTTTTTAGTTGCTAGATTAGCAAATTATAGGAGCTTTACCTTAGTTTCACTATAAGAAACCTTGACTCCAACAGTGATCGGAGTGTTACAAACTTTTCTGCAAGCTGCATAGAAATGACTTATTCTCCTAACTTCATTATTCGTCCAACTTACCTACCCCAAAACGAAATAGGATAATCAACATGAGAGATTATGTCAAGAAGTTGTAGTAGGGGCCCAGTTGTAACACTCCCACCATTATGTTATTTTCGTTGTTAATAAACCTTGTCTTAGTAGAACTTCAAATGTTCAGGAAATGGAATAGGTACTCGATTAGGAGGGAAAAATTATGATGACCGAAAAAAGGAAAAAGAGAACCTTCATGAAAGCCGAGCCCTTGAAATGTGATTGCTGGGTTAAGAATCTGCATAATCAAAGGTGGGGTGCAATTAGGCGTATGTGAACATATATATATATTTTGAAATTTGATTACTGGGTCAAGAATCTGTACAATTAGGCATATGTCAATATATATATAACAATATTTGTGCATGAGTTCAATCTTTAAGACCTACCGATGTCGTCCATCTCAAAGGCGTCAACTAACTTATCACATTTAGCTTTTAAGCAAGCCTCGACCTCATGGGCAAGTGATACTTGATATTATGGCATGTCCTACACAAGGACATAGCCAAGTCATATGACAATGTGAAATGGTTCAGAGTAAATTTACAGGCTTCATTCAGTTGAAAGCTTAAGAAAAAGATTTGAAAAAGACTGCATATTTGAACATAACTATTGAACTTCAAACTACTGATTAGCTGAAAAACAGTTCAAGTCATCATACAGATTAATTCAAATCAAACATTCAGAAACTGGATGGTAAATGTTTTTCCTGGTTTTTAAGTATCTTCTGCACTACCATCATGTGGGATAAATACCACAGTATATGGGTTTTGCTCGCCTCTGCAACAACCAGCCGATGCTCTAGAGACTCATAAACCTGAAATCACCTAGATATGTTAAAATGATACCTCTCAATTCAAAACTAATGAGATACCAAAACATTTAATTGTCACTACATAATAACTCAAGTAAAAATCTGCTTTTTTAACCCCCCCCTTTGAAGACAACTTATATAGGCTTTTATAAATATGTCACTATAATGAGCATATTAAATTTATTGGAGACTTGGATTTTGGTATTCCTAATTAACTCCAAGATGACAAAAAGAAATTGGACATCTGTACTTCGATACCGATATCTGTAATTTAACATATTTCTCTATATCAGTATAAAAACATTGATGCTAGTTAATAGCTCGGATGTGTATTGTGTAGCCAGGGCCTTGGAAATCTGTAATTGAACATATTTCTCCAAAAATTTTAAACAAGAGAACATAAACAAAGCAATTTCTGTCTAGAAGTAGGAAAACAATTATTAACTATGTACAAGTCTCTATTTTAGCTATGAGAATTCTAAGTTTGAGAAATTGAAACCTGAGGAGAGCTCTTCAAGCCAAGCTGCGGGTACAGACCTTGAACGTCTTGAATTCCTCAAAAATTTGCCACTGAAACAGCCTGTTGATACTCTTCCACCATTGCGTTCACCTAAGAAAACAAAATATCACCAATTTTTTTTATGAATACAAACCCTAATTCCCTAAAACAGAAGCAACAACCGAAAGGGAAAAGAAACACAAACCGTAGAATTCCAAAAATCGTTCAAGAGGAAGAAGAAATGCTTACCATGGCTTCCAAATAACGTGATCTCTCCCTCGACATTTCCTCTCTCACCTGCAAGACCTGTCGAATACCATTTAAAAGAAGAATAGAAAAGAAAACAAGAACAGACGAAGTAGAGAAGAGATGGAATGGGATCTTAATAGGCGGATTTGGAAATGAAAACAAGAAGAGACTATTTTAGTTATGAGAATTCTAAGTTTGAGCAATTGAAACCTGAAGAAAGTGTTGCATACCATCTAAATCAGATAACTCTGGCCTAAAATGCCAGAACTTCGTCTTCATAAACCGATAAATAACTTTATAACCCAAGAAAATCACAAGATCCGTCGAATGAGACTCCAATTTCGCCAGATGACCGTCAATCAAAATCGAAGAGTTTCTAAATTACACGCACATAAACAACAATTAATAAATATATGTGAAAAAAAAATCTCCAATCAAAGTTAAGAAAAATGAATCGAATCTTACTTTCAGCCTCATCGCCTTTTAATCCGCCAAAAACAACTTCGGAACTAGATCCATTAACACAATCACAAGAATCGTTTCCAATTTAACTTTTCAGTGACTCAACAAATGAACTAGATCTCTTTTTTTTTTTTAAAGTGCAGAAAATCATCGAACAACTACAGATCTCTCCCTGAAATCTTAAGTTTTCGGGCTAAAAATAAGCAGATCGAATCAAAGAGATCGGAATTTGAAGATCTTCCCGCGGTTCGAACACTAAAAGAGTGAAGGAAGGGAGGATCTGAGCTTTTGAGAGAATAGTGAGTTAGATCCAGCTCGAGGACGCCATAGCTTTTCAGGAGAAAAAGCTCCTTCTGTCATGAAATCGAAAGGACATTTGAAACCCTAGAGAGCTCCGAAGATCTTACTGTGTGTATTTATGCTCAGCTATGAGAGATTCTCAGATACGAGAGAGAACCGCCTAGTCCTTGTGGGCTGCCACGAAAGACTACGGCAACGTGGCAATCGCCTCACAGTAAATTACTCGAAATGAAGAAAACAAAATATCACCATTTTTTTAAAATACAAACCCTGATTCTCTCGACCATTTAAAAGAAAACAAGAACAGAAGAGAGGATCGATTCAGAAGCTTCGTTGCTCTGGACCAAGATCTTCTTTCTGGCGATTGTTCTTGAAACCATCCATTTGAGCTGGCGATTTCTTCTTATGACCGTTGTGGACGAACTGGAGAATGAAGATGACGCAGGTGACCGTTGTGGACGTCTCAGATAAATTCGAATTCTAATGACCGTTGCTCGGATTGCCAGCTGCTCTTCTTCGGAGCTGCGAGTGAATTCTGATGAAATGAGCTCGGGGTGGTGGGCAGCTTTAAATATATACTCGTGGTTCTCTCAATTACAACACAAATGCCTCTTTAAATGCCGTTTTAACTCTGGTTAACAACTATAACCTCTAGAGTTAATATTTTTTTAATATGTTTTTTCTAAAAAACCAAGGTTAGATGGTTAACCCTAACCCTATGTTTGGTTGCCGAGAAAATAAATAAAAACTTGGAAAAGAAAAGAAATTGGGCAAAATACAACTAAAAATTGTACTATAAATTCAGAATTTTCTTTTCTTTTCCATGTTTTCACATTTTTTCTCAACAACCAAACATAGCATAAGGGTTAGTGGAGCTTAACCATAGTTAATGGGTATTAAAAGAAATATGTGTTGACTTGTAGGGTGATGTAACCACTCTTTGGAATCTGGTTACAACTTATGCTCCATTTGTTTCGACGTAAAATAGGGGAAAACAAATTAATTTCATGGAAATATTAATTATGTTTGATTGTTTGTACGTCAAATCTTTCGTAAATAAAATGTTTTACGGAAAACTATCCACTTTTCTGAAAAATGACTTATATTTCAAAAACTCGTAAGTCATTATTCCATAAAATACTAACCTCTTTATAAGTATTTTAAAATTTACAAAAATACCTTTATTCATAATTTTTTTAAAATTTTTAAAATTTTTTTTCCAGTTTTTCATTTTCTTTATAAAAAAATTTACGCCTTATTTTTAAGAATGCAACTATACAACAAAAATTGAATGAAAAAATCACATTTTACCTTAAATGTTTTCCCTTCGTAAATGATTTACATCGTAAAACCATTTACATGCAAACAAACGGAGCATAAAGATAATTTCGAGTCATCTTTACTATTATAATGCGAGAGGCAGCGCAGCCTGATTTTTTCGAAATTCCCAAATCACCCTTATATAAAACAAAACTTTGATTTAATGTTTTACTTTAATTCTCAAACTACCTCTTGCTCATCTATCTATTTAAAGAATAGAATCACAGCCAATCGCGAATTACACATGAGGTTTAACACGTGTCCCTTTTAACTCCTATTAACTGTGGTTAACTCCTTCCCCTAGCTCTCACGTGCATCGCATGTGCTACCTGTTAGTTTAAATAATGTATAAGGGCCCAGTCCATTAGAATGGAGTATGATCACATCCAATTGCAATTGAATTCAATTGCATGTGTGGATTGGATGAGGGGAAAAAAGGCACGAAATTGAAGTTTTGATTTTTTTTCCCTTCTAATCCACACATCCCACATATGCAATTAGATTCTCTTGAATTCAATTGCAATTGGTTGTGATCCAGTCTCATTAGAATGACACATATTACAAAGGGTTGTGCCTCATTCGTGTAACCGTCGCCTTTCCCATCCGACTGAAGAATCGGGATCAACTTTTAAAATGTGAAAAGTCTATAATACCCTTATACAAGAGAATCAGTTACCGCATAATGTCTTGACCCCATTTAAATGCTTATTATTGTGGAGTCGGTCTATGGGTACTCCCAAATATACTCTCAAATCTGCTCTCTAAACCTAACTGTTTATAACCAACCATTAAAGGTCCGGATTTGAGTTGACTTATTTTGTCTTTTCTAATGTCACATCAACTCTAATCTTAATTGTTCAATAACTGAGATAAACGGTTCGGATTTGGGAGTACGCCTTGGGAGTATCCCTAGACACTTATTCATTATTGTGTTACGTATGTGGGTGAATGCATGGGTGTTCAGGTTGATTGACACTTGCATAGATTGTAAGTAGTAAGAGTCGTGTGCAGCTAGGTATGTAACTATAAGTCATAGGTAAAGTTAGATGGAAAGATTTGCTTATACTTAACCAGTGGTATAGAATGAATGAATGAATATCTATCTATATTAAACCAACTTTATGTTGTTAATATAGGTTAACCCCCTTAAAGAGGTTATTCTCCTATTAAATGGAAAATAGACCACAGGTCATCTTCTAAACTGATCACCCAATTGCAAATTGACGCGCAACAGTTATTTTATTCTAACTTTATTTCTCTTTCCCGATGTGTTGAAATTTGATTGGGTGGTCAGCTTGGAAGAGGACCTTAGGGTGGTCCTCTAATCGGAACTCTATTCTTATTATTTTGTTGTTAATTAAATCCAAGCATGTTGATATTTTTTGGTAAACTCAATAACACCACAAGGTGATTACTGAAGGCAATTGAAGGAAAGACTCACACCACCCATGCAAACACACACAGCATGCAAACAACACACCACACATGCAGCCCAAATAAGCTTCACCCTAGAGCTCTTCAAAACGGATACCAACCGTTTGAGGCGCCAAGGAACTTATAAGGGACAACATGCTCAGATAGTTATCCGATATGGGACTCACACACACCCAAAGGCTTTAGTTTTTTTGGTAAACTCAATAACACCACCACAAGGTGATCATCGTCTCCACATGTTTGTTGTTTCCTACGAGAGTCGATGATTTTTCATTCCGGTTTATATTACTAAAATGGCAACTACTACTTGTCTTGTGTAATGAACTTGATCATCAACTCCTCTCCTTGCTTCACATCAACTTTGCCCCTTGTTTTGGTAATCAACTTGATATGTTGTTTTAAAGATAAAATGAAGGTTTTTCTTTACATGAATACAACCATGTTCCTGGGAAAAAATGACTTCTTGTAAAAAATATTTTATATTTATAAAATATAATGGGTCATTCAATATTGACAAGTCTATATTGCCGTTTTTTTTTTTTAATTCATTTTGATCTCATCTATGGTGTTCAATGGGCTATTACCCATGTTCTTTTTGATTGTCAAGTTGGTCGTAGTGTTTGGTGGGGCTCCTCGCTTTCTATCCGCACAGATCAGGGAGAAGCAAGAAGTTTAAAAGAATGGTGGCAACAATGGACCAATCAAGCTTTATCGAAGCAACAAAGAACCTCCTTCATCACCATCTGTGTGTCACTCATGTGGAGCATTTGGAAAAATCAGAATGACAACTACTTTAAGTCGGTCCCTCCTGATCCGCTTAATATCATTCATCAAGTTAAAAATCTCGCACAGGAGAGCATTCAGGTGTTGACGGCTAGAAGCGACACACTTGTTTCGAGTCTGGCTTGCTCCAGTAATCTCAGGGGACAACGGAATTATCCTCCTAGTGGCTGGATCAGAATCACATCAGATGGCACACATAATCCCCAAACCCAAGCAGGCGGGTCAAGATCCACATAATCCCCTCCTGTACCTGTTGCTGTGGATTGTGCGGTCCCCAATATCTCCCACTTGTGAGACAGTCTCACTTTCACTGTCATCCTCTACTTGAGTACTAGCCCCACGTAAGAAACTTAACGAATGCCTTCTCCAAGAAGAAACTACACTGCTTGTCCTGCGAATCGACCCGACTTGTTTCAGTCCAATACCATTCATCACCAAGTTGGTCTTTGATTGGAACTTCTGCTCTCAGATACAATATTGAAAATGGCAAGATCTGATATGCTTTTCATTCTCTTTTTGTGCAGAAAATGTAGGGGTGATTAAAGGCTTCTTATAGCAAAACATCTGCATTTCAAGAGTTCTTGATAAACCCTCCTCGAAGAGACTCAAAGTGTATTACAAGATAACATCTACAAATTATAATATATTGTTGTTTTGGTACCTGTGATTAGTTCCTATATATATATATATATATATATATATATATATATATAATTCTCCCTCATCCGATCCCAATAACTTATTCAGCAGATGCAGAAGTTAGAGTTATGTCTATCACAGCATGTGAGCTACTTTCAAGTGAGAGGAGGTATTTCCATAAGCTAATGGTTTTGTATCTTGATAATCAGCATAATATCCACATTGCAGCTACTCTGGTGTTTGAAGTCATACTCACGGTTTTAAATTAAAATTGACGTAATGGCGATGGAATCCTCCTCTGTCATGCTTCAACTGGAGAAATGCATGTTAAAATGGCTAATTTAGCATCTGGGAATTGGTGAATGTCTTTAAGGATTTGTTGTGAAATAGCATGGTCAGAGAGATCAAGCTAGATTTATCAGTTGTTACAGAGTGCTATACAGATATACATTGGAATCTGATGTATGCAATACAAAAACTGGTGCTTTCTTTGATGGAGGAAATATATATTAACAGTGAATTCGGGTCGACTATAATTGTCTAGTTGGAAGATCCCTCCTTCCTTCATCGAGAAGGCAATCCAACCTTTGAACTTTAAAACTTTGAACATGCTTCAAATAGCAAATTAGTAATGATATAAAGTATTTTTTTAATACCATTTCGAAACTCAAGGCATGAAGGTCTCAAGTGATTTTTCAAGAATGTGTAAATTAAACACAAGATTTCCAATCCTAGAAGAAAAGGAGGTCAATGGGTAACTATTACCACATTGATGTAACTATATTACTAAAAATCCCGATTGTTCCATACAGAAGTAGCACAACTTCAGCCAAGAGCTGAACTGCGGCACTCGCAATCCATCAATCTCTACCATCACTATTAGACATGGACATTAGATATGGTTTCTGCAGAGAAACTGTGCATACTTAAAAATGCTAAAATCAGAAATTCAAAGACCTTACTATGAGCAGCTTTTGTGATGCATGTTAAAGCTAACTAATAGCACAATTACAGCAAAAATATCTAAATAGAAAATTTTGAAGAAATAAAGAATCAAAGAACAAAAAATCAGACTTAAAACTACAGGAACTAAGACGATGTAGTATTCGGATTGAGTCACTAGAATCAAATTTCCATTAAGAAGAACATCTACTCACTATTGTTTAACTCGCTTACTAACACTAGATAAATGATAAAAAAAAAAAAGCATGCCATAATAAAACTGAGGGGATTGCTAGCCAAATACACCCCTACAATCTCGACACAAGGATACACAACTAACAAACATAAGATAGAAATGCAATAATATAATTACGATAAACTTACCAGGTATGAAGCCAAGAGCGAAAGGCAGTCATTGACAGCAGCACAAACGGAAGTTGAAGGGCAGCCGAGAGCAACGTGCAGACTAGGGTTAATGGCACATAAGCACAAGTGGTGATTCCCGATCATTCCATATAGCTCACATGGGGTAGTTGTAAATGAAGGAGTACTTTAAAGCAGACTTGAATTTTTTTTTAAGTAAGACAGAATTTTAAATTATTAGATTATGAATTGTATTACAATACAATTAACAAACATAAAATAAAATAGCAATATTATAATTACGATATACTTACCGGGTATAAAGCCGAGAGCGAAAGGCAGTCATTGATAGCAGCACAGACAAAAGTTGAAGGGTAGCCAGGGGCAACGTGCAACCTAGGGTTAATGGCTCATAAGCACAAGTGGCGATTCTCGACCATTCCATATAGCACACATGGTGTAATTGTAATTGGTACTTTAAAGCAGAACTTTAATATGTAATGATAAAATCCCCCGTATCAGCCCATATCAGGCCGATACGAGACCAATATGCGCCCGTTACAGGTGTAATCGTAAATGGTACTTTAAAGAAGAACTTTAATATGTAATGATAAACTCCCCCGTATCAGCCCATATCAGGCTGATACAAGACCGATATGCGCCCGTTACAGGTGATTTTTCAGTTAAATTTTTTCTCTTGTTCTATTTACACTAGAATCCACATCACAGACCCGATATGCAAAACTTATAATTATGATAAACTCACCAGGTATAAAGATGAGGATGAAAGGCAATCATTGACAACAACAAAGACGATAGCTGAAGGGCAGCTGAGAGCAACTTGCAACATAGGTTTAATGGACCATTAGCAGAAGTCGCGGTTCCCGCCCCATTCCATATAATTCACATGGTGTAGTTGTATAATAATGGAGTACACAAAAAAAAGTGCAAAAAATTAATGTCTTAAATTGAAAAGTTTGAAGAAATAAGGAATATAAAAAATTAGACTTAAAACTAGAAGAAGTATTCTGATTAAGTAACAAGAATGAAATTTCCCATAAGAGGAACATCTACTTACCATTGTTGAACTCGCAACGCTAAATACTAACACCAAATAAATGATAAAAAGAAATATGCCATAATAAAACTAAGGAGATTGTTAATCATATACGCCCCCTCAATCTCAGCACAAAGACAAATACTTTGTGGTGGGGCCCACACCCCAATGTTTGTTGTATTAGAAACAGTGGGTCATGTACTACTCCAAGAGTCTACAAGCAACAAACATAAAAGAGCATTACTATATTCTAATTACGATAAACTTACCAGAAATGAAACCGAGAGGGGAGTAATCATCGAGAACACCACAAACGAAAGTTGAATGGCAATCGAGAGCAACGTGCAGCCAAAGGTTAATGGCCCATAAGCAAAACTACAAGAACTAAAAAGAGGACAATATTTAGATCGAGTGGCTAAAAGGGAATTTCACTTAAGCGATACGTCTACTCACCGTTGATTTTGCACAAATTTAAATGCTAACACTAGATAAATGATAAAAACAAGAATGCCATAGTAAAACTAACGAGATTTCTTGCCATGGATCAGCGCAAGGACAAACACTTTCGCCTGGGCCCACAGCCCAATGTTTGTCGTACTGGAAACTATGGGATGTGTACGGCCCCGAGTCTACAAGCAACAAAATCCTAAAATTAATATTTTTATTCTAAAGTAAAACAAAACATTAAATTTTCAGATTATCAATTTGTATTATAATACAATTAAATAACATAAAATAAATTATAATTACGATAAACTCACTGGTATAAAGCCAAGGGCGAAAGGCAGTCATCGACAACAGCAAAGATGATAGCTTAAGAGCATCTCAGAGCAACTTGCAACTTAGGTTTAAAGACCCATTAGTAGATGTCGTGGTTCCCGCTCCATTCCATATAACTCACATGGTGTAGTTGTATAATAAATGAGTACATAAACTCTTTTTAAAAAAATTGGTTCTTAAATAGAAAATTTTGAAGAAAGAAAGAATATAAAATAGGAAATAAGACAATTTAATATTCGGATTTAGTAACTAGAATGGAACTTCCGATAAGAAGAACATCTACTTACCATTATATAACTTGCTATGCTAAATACTAACACTAGATAAATGACAAAAAGAAATATGTCATAATAAAACTATGGGGATTGCTGACCAAATACGCCCCCTCAATTTCGGGACAAAGACAAACACTTTAGGGTGGGGCCCAAGCCCCAGTGTTTGTCGTACTGTAAACAGTGGGACGTGTACGACCCCAATAATCAACAAGAAACAAAATCCTAAAATGAAATAACTAACATAAAAGAGCATTGCAGTATACTAATTCCGGTAAACTTACTGAGAATGAAGCCAAGAGTGGAAGGCAATCATCGATAGATGGACAGATGAAAGTTAAAGTGTAGCCGAGAGCAACGTGCAGCCTAGGGTTAATGGCTCATAAGCAAAACTACAAGAACTAAAACGAGGGCAATATTCAGATCGAGTCACTACAAAGGAATTTCCCTTAAGCAAGACATCTACTCACCATTGATTTATTCACTAATCTAAATACTCACACTAGATAAATGATTAAAGCAAGTATGTCATAATAAAACTAACAATATTTCTAGCCATTTACTCCCCCAAAAGATCGCAAGGACAAACACTTTCAAGTGGGGCCCACAGCCCAATATTTATCATACTGGAAACAGTGAGACATGTTTGGCCCCACGAGTCTATAAACAACAAAATCTTAACATTAATATTTTTATTCTAAAGTAGGATTAAACTTGTAAATTTTTACATTATCAACAGTATTACGATGCAATTAACTATCATAAAATAGCACTGCAATATTATACTTACGATAAACTTACCCGGTATGAATTCGAGAGCAAAAGGCAGTTTACCTGGTATGAATTCGAGAGCAAAAGGCAGTTATCAATAGCAACACAGACAAAAATTGAAGGGCAGCTGTGAGCAACGTGTAGCCTAAGGTTAATAACCCATAAGAAGAAGCGACGATTCCCGACCATTCCAAATAGCTCACATGGTGGTAAATGAAGGAGTATATAAAAAAATCAATATCAGTTTCACACAAATAAAATTTCCAAAAATGAAGGAATATAAAAATATAAGACTTAAATGTACAAGCACTAAGCAGAGGACTATATTCAGATAGAGTCACTAGAAGGGAATTTTTTTAATCAAGACATCAACTCACAATTTATTTACTCACTACGCTAAATACTAATGAGAAATAAATTATAAAAAAAAAGTGTCATAATAAAACAAAGGTGATTGCTAGCCATATACACCCCCACAATCTCGGCACAAGGAAAAACACTTTGGGGTGGATCCCACACCATACTTTTTGTCGTACTGGAAATAGTGGGACTTGTGCAGACCCACTAGTCTACACGCAACAAAATCCTAAAATTAATATTGGTATTCAAACGTAAGAAACTTTAAATTTTCAGATTATCAATTGAATTATAATACAATTAACTAGCATAAAATAGCCTTGCAATATTGTAATTATGATAAACTCACAAGGTATAAAACCGAGGGCGAAAGGCAGTCATCGACAACAGCAAAGACGATAACTAAAGGGTAGCTGAGAGCAACTTGCAACTTAGGTTTAATGGCTCATTAGCAGAAGTCCCGGTTCCCTCCCCATTCCATATAAATACGTCGTGTAGATGTATAATGAATGAGTACATAAAAAAGTGCACAAAATTAGTGTCTTAAATTGAAAAGTTTGAAGAAAGAAAGAATATAAAAAATTAGACTTAAAACTAGAAGAACTAAGACGATGTAGTATTCGGATTAAGTAACTACAATGGAATTTCCCATATGAAGAACATTTACTTACCATTGTTGAACTCGCAATGCTAAATACAAATACAAGATCAATGATAAAAAGAAATATGTCATAATAAAACTAAGAGGATTGCTAGTCATATACGCCCCCTCAATCTCGGCACAAAGACAAATACTTTGTGGTGGGGCCCACACCCCAATGTTTGTCGTACTAGAAACAGTGGGTCGTGTACTGCTCCAAGAGTCTACAAGCAACAAACATAAAAGAGCATTGCTATATTCTAATTACGATAAACTTACCAAGAATGAAACCGAGAGTGGGGTAATCAGTGATAGTACCACAGATGAAAGTTGAAGGGCAATCGAGAGCAACGTGCAGCCAAGGGTTAATGGTCCATAAGCAAAATTGCAAGAACTAAAAAGAGGACAGCATTTAGATTGAGTCGCTAAAAGGGAATTTCCCTTAAGCAATACATCTACTCACCGTTGATTTTGCACAAATTTAAATACTAACACTAGATAAATTATAAAAACAAGAATACCATAATAAAACTAACAAGATTTCTAGCCATATAATCTCCCACAAGATCAGCACAAGGACAAACACTTTTGGCTAGGCCCACAGCCCAATGTTTGTCGTACTAGAAACTATGGGACGTGTACGGCCCGACCCCACAAGTCAACAAGCAACAAAATCCTAAAATTAATATTTTTATTCTAAACTAAGAGAAAACATTAAATTTTCAGATTATCAATTTGTATTACGATACAGTTATAAAGCCAAGAGCAAAAGGCAGTCATCGACAACAACAAAGGCGATAGCTTAAGAGCATCTTAGAGCAACCTGCAACTTAGGTTTACTGACCCATTAGCAGATGTCGCGGTTCCCGCTCCATTCCATATAACTCACATGGTGTAATCGTATAATGAATGAGTACATAAAAAAAGTTTAAAAAATTCGTTCTTAAATAGAAAATTTTGAAGAAAGAAAGAATATAAAAAAATCAGACCTATAAATATAGGAAATAAGACAATGTAGTATTCAGATTTAGTAACTAGAATGAAACTTCCCATAAGAAGAACATCTACTTACTACCATTCTATAACTCGCCAAGCTAGATACTAACACTTAATAAATGATAAAAAGAAATATGCCATAATAAAACTATGGGGATTGTTGGTAATATAAGTCCCCTCAATTTTCGGCATAAAGACACATTTTAGGATGGGGCCCAAGCCCCAGTGTTTGTCGTATTGTAAGCAGTAGGACGTGTACGGCCCCAATAATCAATAAGCAACAAAATCCTAAAATTAAATAACTAACATAAAAGAGCATTACAATATACTAATTACGATAAACTTACCGGGAATGAAGACGAGAGTGGAAGGCAATCATCGATAGCAGGACAGACGAAAGTTGAAGTGCAGCTGAGAGCAACGTGCAGCCTAGGATTAATGGCCCATAAGCAAAACTACAAGAACTAAAAAGAGGGCAGTATTCAGATCGAGTCACTACAAGGGAATTTCCCTTAAGCAAGACATCTACTCACCATTGATTTATTCACTAGTCTAAATACTCACAATAGATAAATGATTAAAACAAGTATGTCATAATAAAACTAACGATATTTCTAGCTATATACTCCTCCACAGGATCAACACAAGGACAAGCACTTTCGGGTGGGGCCCACCGCCCAATATTTGTCGTACTGGAAACAGTGAGACGTGTATGGCCCCACGAGTCTACAAACAACAAAATCCTAAAATTAATATTTTATTCTAAAGTAGGATTAAGCTTGTAACTTTTTACATTATCAACAGTATTACGATGCAATTAACTATCATAAAATAGCATCGCAATATTATAATTACGATAAACTTAACTGGAATGAATTTGAGAGCGAAAGGCAGTCATTGACAACAACACAGAAAAAAATTGAAGGGCAGCCGAGAGCAACGTGTAGGCTAGAGTTAATGACCCATAAGAAGAAGCGACGATTCCAGACCATTCCATTTAGCTCACATGGTGTAGTTGTAAATGAAGGAGTACATCAAAAAAATCAAAATCAGTTTCACACAAATATAATTTTCAAGAAAGAAGGAATATAAAAATATAAGACTTAAATGTACAGTCACTAAGCAGTGGACTATATAAGATAGAGTCACTAGAAGGGACATTTTTTAAGCAAGACATCAACACACAATTTATTTACTCACTAAGCTAAATACTAACGCGAAATAAATGATAAAAATAAGTATGTCATAATAAAACTAAGGTGATTGTTAGCCATATATGCCCCCACAATCTCGGCACAAGGAAAAACACTTTAGTTTGGGGCTGACACCCCAATTTTTGTCGTACTGAAAATTGTGGGACATGTGCGGCCCCACAAGTCTTCACGCAACTAAATCCTAAAATTAATATTGGCATTCAAAAGTAAGAAACTTCAAATTTTGAGATTATCAATTGTATTATGATACAATTAACTGACATAAAATAGCCTTGCAATATTATAATTACGATAAACTAAACTAGGTATAAAGCCGAGGGCGAAGGGCAGTCATCGACAACAGCAAAGACGATAATTAAAGGACAGCTGAGAGCAACTTACAACTTTGGTTTAATGGCTCATTAGTAGAAGTCGCGGTTCCCGCCCCATTCCATATAGATCACGTGGTGTAGTTGTATAATGAATGAGTACATAAAACAAGTGCAAAAAATTAGTGTCTTAAATAGAAAAGTTTGAAGAAAGAAAGAATATAAAAAATCAGACTTTAAACTAGAAGAACTAAGACAATGTAGTATTTGGATTAAGTAATTAGAATGCAATTTCCCATAAGAAGAACATCTACTTATCATTGTTTAACTCTTTATGCTAAATACTAACACTAGATAAATGATAAAAAGAAATATGCTATAATAAAACCAAGGGGATTGCTAGTCATAAACGCCCCCTCAACCTCAGTAAAATGAAAAATACTTTGGGATGGGGCCCACACCCCAATGTTTGTCCCACAAGAAACAGTGAGTCGTGTACGACCCAAGAGTCTACAAGCAACAAAATCCTAAAATTAAATAACAAACATAAAAGAGCATTGTAATATTCTAATTACAATAAACTTTCCAGGAATGAAACCGAGAGTAGAAGGCAATCATCGACAACAGTACAGACGAAAGTTGATGGGCAGTCGAGAGCAACGTGCAACCTAGGATTAATAGCCCAAAAATAAAATTGCAAGAACTAAAAAAAGGGCAGTATTTAGATCGAGTCACTAAAAGGGAATTTCCCTTAAGAAGGACATCTACTCACTATTGATTTATGCACTAATTTAAATACTAACACTAAATAAATGATAAAAACAAGAATGCCATAATAAAACTAATGAGATTTCTAGCCATATACTCCCCCACAAGATCAGCACAAGGACCAACACTTTCGCCTGGGCCCATAGCCCAATGTTTGTCGTACTGGAAACTGTGGGACGTGTACGGCCCCAAGAGTCTACAAGCAACAAAATCCTAACATTAATATTTTTATTCTAAAGTATGACAAAACCATTAAATTTTCAAATTATCAATTTGTATTATGATACAATTAACTAACATAAAATAGCACTATAATATTATAATACGATAAATGTACCGAGTATAAGGTCAAGGACGAAAGGCCATCATCGACAACACAAAGACGATAGCTTAAGAGCATCTCAGAGCATCTTGCAACTTAGGTTTAATGACCCATTAGCAGAAGTTGTGGTTCCCGCTCCATTCCATATAACTTATATGGTATAGTCGTATAATGAATTAATACATAAAAAAAGTTAAAAATTAGTTTCTTAAATAGAAAATTTTGAAGAAATAAAGAACATAAAAAATCAGACTTATACGGCCCCAAGAGTCAACAAGTGTTTGTCGTAATGGAAACAGTGGGACATGAACGGACCTAAAAGTCCAGAAGTAACAAAATCATAAAATTAAATGACTAACATAAAAGAGCATTGCAATATTCTAATTATGATAAACTTACTGTGAATGAACCCGAGAGTGGAAGGCAGTCATCAATAGAAGGACAAACAAAAGTTGAAGGGCAACCGAGAGCAACGTGCATCCTAGGGTTAATATAAGCAAAACTGCAAGAACTAAAAAGAGGGCAGTATTTAGATCGAGTAACTACAAGGGAATTTCCTTAAGCAAGACATCTACTCAGTATTGATTTATTCATTAATCTAAATTCAAACACTAGATAAATAATTAAAACAAGTATATCATAATAAAACTAATGATATTTCTGGCCATATACTCCCCCACAAGATCAACACAAGGACAAACACTTTCGGGTGGGGCCAACATCCCAATATTTGTCGTACTAGAAACAGTAGGACTTGTATGGCCCCAAGAGTCTACAAGCAACAAAATCCTAATATTAATATTTTTTTTCAAAAATAAGATTAAACTTGTAAAATTTTAGATTATCAACTGTATGACGATACAATTAACTATAAAAAAAAAACACTGCAATGTTATAATTGTGATAAACTTATCAGGTATGAATTCGAGAGCAAAAGGCAGTCATCGACAATAACACAAACGAAAGTTAAGGGCAGTCGAGAGCACCGAGTAGCCTAGGGTCAATGGCCCAGAAGAAGAAGCGGCGATTCCTGACCAATCCAGATAGCTCACATGGTGTAATTGTAAATGAAGGAGTACAAAAAAAAATCAAAACCAGTTTCACACAAATAAAATTTTGAAGAAAGAAGGAATATAAATATATAAGACTTTAAAGTGCAAGAACTAAGTAGAGGACTATATTCAGATCGAGTCACTAGAAGGGAATTTCTTGTAGAATATTAAGCTTTCTTGTAATTAGGGGTATTATTGTAATTAGGGAAATTCCTACTTATAACCCTTATTAATAGAATATGATAAAGAGAGAAAGATAAGTTATCTACTCTTTTTCTTCTTCTTCTTCCTCCTTCAAACCCTAAAACTTATCCTAAGGAATTCCACTTGGTATCAGAGCATCCTAAAGCACAAAGGAAGAGCAAGAAGAAGAACAAACCCGTTGGAGGCTGCTGACGTCAGCAGCCGTACGGCTTGTCAAGATGGCGTGAGTATGACGTCATCCAAGTTTGGGTGCCCTCAAGGTGTTTGAGGTGGTGTTCGTTTACTTTTGAGGTATTTTTTGGTCGTTGGACCATTGGTGTTTTTTTTTTTTGAGTCGTAGAACCCTGTGGTATGTGCTAGAAGTGTGTTCAAAGGCTGGAATTGTGCACCTTAGTCCTTAAGTGACAAAAGATGAGCGATTTAGAGGTTAGTCAGTCTTCACGGGCTCTGCCTTCTGATGATAGTTACTTGCATTTGGGACATGGCGACTCCCCTAGCCTTCCAATCACTACCGTAAAGTTGAATGGCAACAATTATCTTTGCATGGTCTCAGTCGGCCATGTTATTTATAACAGGGAAGGGAAAGACGGAGTACCAAACTGGCAAGAGTAAGAAGCCTCCGGCTACTAATCCTACTTTCAAGAAATGACAAGCCGAGAACGCCACAGTCATGTTATGGCTTATCCACTCCATGATTCCAGATCTTAGAAATTGATATATCCTTTTATCCACAGCCCAGGAGATATGGGAGGCTATGAAGCAAACTTACTCTAAGGGGGCACACATGATAGAGCTTATGAATTGCGCCAATGTATTGCACAACTAAGACAAATGGATACTTCTCTGGCCACTTACTACTCTACTCTTCGCCGTCTGTGGGAAGAATTTGACATGTTTCATGTGTATACGAATACGACACGGTGCACTGAAGATGTTGTTAGGGTATAAGAAGTATGTTGATGAACACAGGGTCTATGAGTTGTTGGATTAAGCAAATTCGTGTTCAGATTTTGGGGAAGAACCCCCTTCCGTCCATCACAGAGGCATATTCCATTCTCCAGAGGGAGGAGCGTCATCAGAATAACATGCAACCTTCTTCTCTAAAGTGGTCAACTCTTTCTTCATGGTCACAGTATGGCATCCGTGATGGCTTTCGTGGAAGTAGGGGAGGTGGTAGGTCAGGAAACGTCAGTGATGAGAGAGACCGACTGAAGTGTGATCACTATGGTCATACTCGACACACCCGTGATGTCGTGACCCAAAACCCACCCTAGGAGTTAGAGTGAACTTTGGACGACTAATCATGACTTGCTTGACAACCAACCTGCAAAAACCCACAGAGCATATACAATAGGGATAGAAATAGCGGAAACATACTCTAATATAACACAGCGGAAGTCTAAACAAACCTCTATGTATATACGAATCCAAGTTTATACAAAAGAAATCAAAAGAAAGTGTGGACAGACCCGCCAAAATACATGAATGTATATCTCTCATCTCACCCACAGCTAATCCACTCAGAATCTAACACCACCTACTGATAACCCTCTACAGGAGGTTCCTCCAAAGGCTCCTCGACGTACTCCTCTTCCACCCATGGACCAGGAGCACAAACATCAAATGGAGCAGCAGCTCCCTCAGAACCTGCCGACATAAGAAGTACGACTGAGCATGGAATACTCAGCGGGTACTAAGCACTAACCAACAGTCATAGCATACGGATAGCATACATAAAGCAGGAAACGATTCACGCATATAAAGCAGGGATGATTCATATCATGACAATAAAGTAAAGCAATATAATTCATCATGTTGTATTCATAAAAGCCGGTAAAACCCTTGAAAACACCGTGCACTTGACTTGACTTGAAATATCTTTTCGTACTTGAAAGCTTGTCGTGTTTGTCTTGCTTGATCTTGTCGAGTGTGTCATACGTGTCATGTCATGCATGTCATGCGTGCTTGCTTGTGATCATGTGACTTGTGAGATACACTTGTGAGATATCCTTGTGAGATGCGCTTGAGTGATGCCTTGAGAGGGAAGGGATTATGCAATGCACTTGCGAGGGAAGGGAGACCCTTCTTCATGATATGTATGTACTTGCGAGGGAAGGGAGGCCCTTCTTCATGATATGCACTTGTGAGTGAGGGGAGACCCCTCGTGGAATGTTGGTTCTTGTTTTCTTGTGAAAAGCGAGGTAAAACATATCGTAGGATATGTCCCACCTCTAACCATATTCTTGAAAACCTTGATAAATCATGTCATGCATGCCGTGCTCGTGGAAACCGTGTACATACTTGCATTTAAACTTAAATATGACATTTGGGTAATTTCACAACACATATAACATCAATGATTGAGCAATGTAATATTCATATCATTTAGGGAAAGCAAGAAACACACTATCATAGGCCCTAGCAATATTCATAATTTATTAGGCATGCATTTCCTAATTTACAACTCACCTTATTCACCTTGGCATTTCATCAAACATGGTGTGTTCATTATGGATTTACCCTACAACATGCTTTTCTAGATGAGTTTTACTCAAATCATACATGTATGTTCATTATTGGAACAATGCCCCCCCCATTTTAATCATCACCACACAACCATTGGCATCCAATCGCCCATTCCATCTCCATTCACCATTCACAACCATCCATCTCATAGCACATGTGTAAATGAAAGAAAATCAAAAGAAATAAAGGGAAAAGAGGAACTACAACTAGGAGGGTAGTAATAAGTACCGACCTTGAAGAAGTGAGGAAGAAACCCCTTCCAAAAACGACTGTGAGGTGCTGCCCTAGCTTGGATTGCGAGCCCCACGAATGCTTGAACCGAAATCTTGAAGAAAACGGGCTTGAGGTTGATCTAGGGTTTCAAAACCCCTTTGATTTCTCTCCAAAATGGAAACCCTAGGTTTAGGATCGCCTTCTCCCCTTTCTCTAACTCTCCAATCTTTCTAAGTGTTAAGAATGAGCCCTAAAGGCTCGGGTTAAACTCTTAAGGTAAGAGTGGACCGACCAAAAGACCATAATACCCTTACTGGAATTTCTGTAAAAACACGTTGTGCTGTGAACAGTGCCGAGCACGTTGTGCTGTGAATAGTGCTGAACACGTTGTGCTGTGAACAGTGCTGAACACGTTGTGCTGTGAACAGTGTCAAACACGTTGTGCTGTGAATAGTACCAAACACGTTGTGCTGTAAATAGTACCAAACACATTGTGCTGTGAATAGTACCAAACACGTTGTCCGTTGTGAAGGGTGCCGAACCCGTTGTAGCGTTGTGTCGTGCATAGTGCTGAGCTCGTAGTCCGTTGTCTTATGTATAACGTGCCCGTTGTGCTGTACAACGTACACGTTGTCTGCTGCACGACGGATGCACAACGTATACGTTATCAGAGTACGTTGTCTGTGCCTTCCGAACTACGTCCTTAGCGCCTTCCGAGCTACGTCCTTAGCGCCTTCCGAGCTACGATTGCCTACAGGTCCAGACTGTTTTGGCCATATCTTTTGACTCGTTCGTCCGATTTTGACGATTCAACTTGCGTTGGGCTCGTACTTCGAAAAGGAACATTTCTGATGTTTCAAAATTTCCAATTTCTTCCTTATTTATTAATTATACCTCTTTAAAGGCAAAGTGACAACGAAAGTGTCATGCATTAACTGTGAAAAGGTCCGGGGCTCTACACGTGAGACTTGTTGGGACCTCCATGGTCACCCACATCAGAGAGGTGGTGGTGGTAGTGGCTGTGGTGGTGGTCGTGGTGGAGGCTCTAGCGCTCACTCAGTTACCTCTGATCTAGCTCCTATTCATAGATCTGGTGTATCGTCATCTTCTGACAGCCTTAGCCTTTCCCGTGCTGAGATAGAGGTATTCCGACATTTTATGGGCTAGCTGGAGTAGCCGGGTACGTCTTCCACATCCTCATTTGCTCATTCAGGTACATCAACTTCGGCTTTCAGTGCATCTATCTCCACATCTACTCGCCCCTGGATTATTGATTTAGGGGTCTCGGATCACATGACTGGTATGTCATCTTTGTTTGCCTCCTATCATATTTGCTCTGGTAGGGAGAAAGTTAGAATCGTTAATAGGTCTTACTCTTCTATTGCTAGTAAGGGTAGCATCTCTCCTACCCCATCTATGCCTTTATAATTTGTTCTTCATGTTCCTAATGTTGCTTTAAACCTTTTGTCTGTGAGTCACCTAACCAAGTCCTTGAATTGTAGTGTCATCTTTTTTCCGTCTCACTGTGTCTTTCAGGACTTGGAGATGAGGCGAACGATTAGTAGAGGCTATGAGGAGAGGAGATTGTACTTATTAGATAGTTCCTCACCGGTGGCTTCTCCTGTTCAGCAAGTTCGTGATGGGCCTAGTAGTAGTAGTGGTCGTGACCGCAACATTTTACAGTTGTTGCAGTGGTATAGACGTTTGGGCCACCCATCCTTTTTATGTTAAAGAAACTGTTTCCACAGTATTTTGTTTCTGTTTCTATGTATGAACTTCAATGTGAAACTTGTGATATTTGCAAAAAAATGTTGATCTTCGTATCCTGCTCATGGTAATAGAAGTAATTCACTTTTTTCCATTGTTCATTCTGATGTGTGGGGTCATGCTCCTATTACTTCATCTCGTGGATTTCGTTACTTTGTTACATTTGTTGATGATTTCTTTAAAGTAACATGAGTTTACTTGTTGAAAAAAAAGAGTGATGTTTGCTCTGTTTTTCAATCTTTTCATAACATACTTGAAACCCAATTTGATGTTAAGTTAAAAATCCTTCGTTCTGACAATGGTGGAGAGTATCTATCTACTACTCTCGTCTCCTACTTCCGAGATCACGGGATTATCCACCAGACTACTTGTGTTGGTACTCCCCAGCAAAATGGTGTTGCTAAAAAGAAGAACCGTCACCTGTTGGAAATCACTCATGCTTTTTGGTTAGCATGAACGTTCCTAAACGTTTTTGGTCCGATGCCCTTCAGACTGCTTCCTATCTTATAAATCACATGCGCACTAGAATTTTGGGTTTCAAAATTCCTATCGATGTTCTATCTCCATCTCCCTCCTTATTTCCTCTTCCACCCAAAATCTTTGGGTGTTCGTGTTTTGTGCATATTGACAAATCGGTGCATACCAGACTTGATCTTAAGGCACTCAAGTGTTTATTTTTGGGGTATGCTCCGAGCCAAAAAGGGTATAAGTGTTTTCATCCCCCTTCCAGTCGGTGCTTGGTTTCTATGGATGTTACCTTTTTTGAATCCACTCTCTTTTATTCTGCGAAGAAGACTTCTCTTCAGGGGGAGAACATTGGTGTTGAAGAGATGTTTCCTTCTCCTTTACCTATTTCTATTGATCCAATGGATTTTCTGGTGACTGGTCATGGAAAAAATGATGAAAATGTAGATAGAGGAAAACAAAGTAAGGTGCAGGTTTTCTCCAGGAATCCAAATCACGTGTTTGGATGACGGATATTAACAAAGAAGACCCTCATATGCCCTGCCATGAATCCTCCTTAGATCCAGGTAATATCCATACCTCCCTTGTTGATTCTAACCTTCTTATTGCTCAACACCCTATTTCTAACTTTGTGTCGTATGGTTCTCTATCTCCCTCGTATCGCACCTTTGCCATGACTTTGTCTTCTATCTCTATTCCTTGCAGTGTTGTAGATGCTCTTTCTAAGTCAAAATGGAAAGAAGCAATGGAAGTAGAGATGCAAGCTTTGGAAAAAAACGAGACATGGGCAAGCTTTGGAAAAAAGTAAGACATGGGAGATAGTTGATTTACCAAGAGGCAAAGTTTCAGTGGGATGCAAATGAGTGTTCACTGTGAAGCATAAGTCTGATGGATCAGTGGAAAGATACAAAGTTAGACTTGTTGCAAGAGGGTATACACAGTCACATGGCATAGACTACCAGGAGACGTTTGCTCCTGTAGTAAAGATGAACTCAATAAGAGTTCTCTTATCTCTTGCATCTAACCTGGACTGGACTGGCCTTTTATGCAATTCGATGTGAAGAAAGCATTTCTCAATGGTGACTTGGAAGAAGAACTGTACATGAAACCTCCTCCTAGGCTCAAGTGTCCTGTAGCTGAAGGGAATGTGTGTAGACTGAAGAAGGCCTTGTATGGGCTTAAACAGTCCCCCTAGGGCTTGGTTCTAAAGGTTTCACCTAGCCATGATTAGAAATGGCTACAAACAAAGCCAAGATGACCAACTTTGTTTATCAAGTACAATGACAAGAAGGTGACTGCACTCATTGTTTATATAGATAACATTGTGCTGACTGGAGATGACCAGGGGGAAATGCAGAAGTTGAAGGGCTTACTTGCCAAGGAATTTGAAATCAAAGATCTATGCAAGTTGAGATATTTCTTGGGTATTGAGGTTGGCAGGTCCATAAAAGGTATTTTTATATCACAGCGCAAATATGTCCTTGACCTCCTACATGAAACTAGTATGATGGGCTGTAAGCCCTGTGACACTCCCATTAACCCAAACCATAAGCTTGGTGAAGCCACTGGTGAGAAGATTATCGAAGTAGGGAGATATCAAAGACTTGTAGGGAGATTAATATATCTCTCACTCACTCGTCCTGATATTGCTTATGCTGTCAGTGTGGTGAGCAGGTTTATGCATGTTCCTACCTCAACCCACTTAGATGAGGTGTATAGGATTCTGAGGTTTCTCAAGTTTTCTCCAAGACAAAGAATGTTGTATGCTCATTCCGGTAATCTCCAGATTGAGGTTTTTACTCACGTAGATTGGGCTGGATCTGTCTCAGATAGGCGCTCCACTTCTGGTTACTGTACGTTTGTTGGTGGTAATCTAGTCACATGGAGAAGTAAGAAACAATCTATAGTGGCCAGATCTAGTGCGAAGGCAGAATTCCGGTCGATGGCTCATGGATTATGTGAGATTTTGTGGCTTCGCATTCTCTTGACTGACCTGAAGCTTCTCATTCAGGGTCCTATGAAGTTGTTTTGTGACAACAAGGCGGCAATCAGCATTGCTCACAATCCAGTTCAACACAACAGAACCAAACACATTGAGGTGGACAGACACTTCATCAAGGAATAGTTGAAGACATGTCTCATTTGTACTCCATTTGTGAAGACCGGTGACCACCTTGCTGATATTTTGACTAAGGGTCTTGGTCATACACAGTTTACTAAGATTATTGGCAAGCTCGGCATTTGTAATATCTACATACCAGCTTAAGGGGGAGTGTAGAATATTAAGCTTTCTTGCAATTTGGGGTATTCTTGTAATTAAGGGAAACCCTACTTATAACCCTTATTAATAGAATATGATAGAGAGAAAGATAAGTTCTCTACTTTTTTTCTTCTCTTCTTCTTCCTTCAAACCCTAAAACTTATCCTAAGGAAGCAAGACATCAACTCACAATTGATCTACTCACTAAGCTAAATGCTAACACGAGATAAATGATTAAAAAAAAAGTACGTCATAATAAAACTAAGGTGATTGCTAGCCATATACGCCTCCATAATCTCGGCACAAGGACAAACACTTTGGGGTGGGGTCCACACCCCAATTTTCGTCGAACTGGAAATAATGCGACGTGTTCGACCCCATGAGTTTACACACAACAAAATTCTAAAATTAATATTGATTTTCTAAAGTAAGAAACTTTAAATCTTCAGATTATCAATTGTATTACGATACAATTAGCTAACACAAAATAGCCTTGCAATATTATAAATACCATAGCTAAAGGGCAGCTGAGAGCAACTTGCAATTTAGGTTTAATGGCTCATTAGCGGAAGTCCCCTTTCCTGCCACATTCCATGTCGATCACATGGTGTAGTTGTATAATGAATGAGTAAATAAAAAAGTGCAAAACATTAGTATCTTAAATAGAAAAGTTTGAAGAAAGAAAGTATATAAAAAACCAGAATTAAAACTTGAAGAACTAAGACGATGTAGTATTCAGATTTAGTAACTAGAATGAAATTTCCCATAAGAAGAACATCTACTTACCATTGTTAACTCGCTACGCTAAATACTAGCACTAGATAAATTTTTTTTAAAAATGTCACAATAAAACTAAGGCGATTGCTAGCCATATACACCCATAGTTACCAAGTACATGTATAATACGACAATGATCCATTCGGAAAGTACGGGTGTTATACGGAAAAAACACGACAAAAGTACGTGAAAATAAAAAATAAAAAATAATTATAAATAAATAAAAATCATGATATTAACTAATAACAAGCATTTGATAAGGAATATGCGTTTAACATGATAAAAGTACAACAAAAATACAGGTATTGTACGCGTTTAATTCTAAATTCGTGTATTAAATGAGTATTATACGACGATACATATATAATACGTAACACGGCAAAAGTACGTAGTTTTGAACAGTGATGCCCCTAAAAGTATTATATGGGTGTTTTGTAACTATGTATACACCCCCTCAATCTCGGCACAAAGACAAATACTTTGGGGTGGGATCCACACACCAATGTTTGTCGTACTAGAAATAGTGGGTCGTGTACAGGCCCAAGAGTCTACAAGCAACAAAATCCTAAAATTAAATAACTAACATATAAAAGCATTGCAATATTTATAATTATGATAAACTTATCGGGAATAAAGTCGAGAGTGGAAGGCAGTCATCGATAGCAGGACAGGCGAAAGTTGAAGTGCAGCCGAGATCAACGTGCACCCTAGGGTTAATGACCCATAAGCAAAACTTCAAGAACTAAAAAGGGGGTAGTATTCAGAACGAGTCACAACAAGGGAATTTCCCTTAAGCAAGACATCTAATCACCATTAATTTATGCACTAATTTAAATACTAATACTAGATAAATGATTAAAAAAAAAAAAGAATGCTATTATAAAACTAACGAGATTTCTAGCCATATACTCCTCCACAAGATCAACACAAGGACAAACACTTTCGCCTGGGATCGACAACCCAATTTTTGTCGTATTAGAAACTATAGGACGTGTAAGAAAAAAAATTAAAATTTCAAGCTATCAATTTGTATTACGATATAATTAACTAGACAAAATAGCACTGTAAAATTATAATTATGATAAACTCTCCAGGTATAAAGCCGAGAACGAAAGGCAATCATCGACAACAACAAAGACGATAACTAAAGGGCAGCCGAGAGCAACTTGCAACTTAGGTTTAATGGCTCATTAGCAGAAGTCGCGGTTCCCTCCCCATTCCATATAGATCACGTGGTGTAGTTGTATAATGAATGAGTACATAAAAAAGTGCAAAAAAATAGTATCTTAAATAGAAAAGTTTGAAGAAAGAAATAATATAAAAATCAGACTTAAGATTAGAAGAACTAAAACGATGTAGTATTCGGATTAAGTAATTACAATGGAATTTCCCATATGAAGAACATCTACTTACCATTGTTGAACTTGCAACGCTAAATACTAACACTAGATAAATGATAAAAAGAAATGTCATAATAAAACTAAGGGGATTGCTAGTCAAATACGCCCCCTCAATCACGGCACAAATACAAATACTTTGGGGTGGGGCCCACACCCCAATGTTTGTCGTACTAGAAACAGTGGGTCGTGTACTGCTCTAAGAGTCTACAAGAAACAAACATAAAAGAGCATTGCTATATTCTAATTACGATAAATTTACCAGGAATTAAACCGAGAGTGGAGTAATCATCGACAGCACCACAGACGAAAGTTGAAGGGCAATCGAGAACAACATGCAACCAAGGGTGAATGACCTATAAGCCAAATACTCACACTAGACATCTACTCAACCTTGATTTATTCACTAATCTAAATACTCACACTAGACGAATGATTAAAACAAGTATGCCATAGTAAAACTAACAATATTTCTAGCCATATACTCCCCCACAAGATCAGCACAAGGACAAACACTTTCGATTGGGGCCCACGGCCCAAAATTTGTCATACTGGAAACAGTGAGACGTGTATGGCCCCACGAGTCTACAAACAACAAAATCCTCAAATTAATATTTTTATTCCAAAGTAATATTAAACTTGTAAAATTTTACATTATCAACAGTATTATGATGCAATTAACTATCATAGAATAGAACTGCAATATTATAATTACGATAAACTTACCCAGTATGAATTCGAGAGCAAAAGGAAGTCATCAACAACAACACAGACAAAATTTGAAGAGCAACCGAGAGCAACGTGTAGCCTAGGGTTAATGACCCATAAGAAGAAGTGGCGATTCTTGACCATTTCATTTAGCTCACATGGTGTAGTTGTAAACGAAGGAGTGTATAAAAAAATCAAAATCAGTTTCACACAAATAAAATATTGAACAACGAAGAAATATAAAAATATAAGACTTAAAACTGCAAGCACTAAGGAGAGGACTATATTCAGATAGATTCACGAGAAGGGAATTTTCTTAACCAAGTCGTCAACTCACAATTGATTTACTCACTAAGCTAAATAATAAAGCGAAATAAATGATAAAAAAAAAGTTGTCAGAATAAAACTAAGGTGAATAACAATATACGCCCCCACAATCTCGGCACAAGGACGAACACTTTGGGGATGGGCTGGCACCCCAATTTTAGTCGTACTAGAAATAGTGGGACGTGTACGGCCCCACAAGTCTACATGCAAGAAATCCTAAAATTAATATTGGTATTCTAAAGTAAGAAACTTGAAATTTTCTGATTATCAATTGTATTATGGTACAATTAACTGCCTAAAATAGCCTCGCAATATTATAATTACAATAAACTCACAAGGTAAAAAGCCAAGGACAAAAGGCAGTCATCGACGGCAGCAAAGACAATAACTAAAGGGCAGCAGAGAGCAACTTGCAACTTAGGTTTAATGGCTCATTAGCAGAAGTCACGTTTCCTGCCCCATTACATATAGATCACGAGGAGTAGTTGTATAATGAATGAGTAAAAAAAATAGTGCAAAAAATTAGTGTCTTAAATAGAAAAGTTTAAAGAAAGAAAGAAAATAAAAAATCAGAGTTAAAACAAGACGAACTAGGATGATGTAGTATTCACATTAAGTAACTAGAATGGAATTTCCCATAAGAAAAACATCTACTTACCTTTCTTCAACTCGCTACGCTAAATACTAACACTAGATAAATGATAACAAGAAATATGTCAGAATAAAAGTAAGGGGATTGCTAGCCACATACGCCCCTTCAATCTCGACACACCCCAATGTTTTTCGTACTGAAAACAATGAGTTGTGTACGGCCCCAAGAGTCTACAAGCAAAAAAATCCTAAAAGTAAATAACAACTAAAAAAGAGCATTGCAATATTCTAATTAATAAACTTACCAGGAATGAAACCGAAAGTGGAAGGCAATCGTCGACAAGAGCACAGACGAAAGTTGAAGGACAGCTGAGAGATACGTGCAGCCTAGGGTTAATGGCCCATAAGCAAAACTGCAAGAAGTAAAAAGAGGACAGTTTTAGATCGTGTCACTAAAAGAGAATTTCGCTTGAGCAAGACATCTGCTCACCATTGATTTAGGCACTTATTTAAATAATAACACTAAATAAATGATAAAAACAAGAAAGCCATAATAAAACTAACAGGGTTTCTAACCATATACTCCCCCACAAGATTAGCACAAGGACAAACTCTTTCGCCAGGGGCCCACAGCACTATGTTTGTCATACTGGAAACTATGAGACATGTACGGCCCCACGAGTCTATAAGCAACAAAATCCTAAAATTAATATTTTTAATCTAAAAAAAGACGAAACATTTAATTTTCAAACTAATAATTTGTATTACGATACAATTAACTAACATAAAATAGCACTTTAATATTATAATTACATTAAACACACCGTGTCTAAAGCCAATGGCGAAAGGAAGTCATCGACAACAACAAAGATGATAGCTTAAGAGCATCAGAAAGAAACTTGCAAGTTGCAATTGAGGTTTAATGGCCCATTAGCAGTAGTCACGGTTCCCACTCCATTCCATATAACTTACATGATGTAGTCGTATAATGAATGAGTACATAAAAAATGTTTAAAAAATTAGTTTCTTAAATAGAGAATTTTGAAGAAAGAAAGAATATAAAAAATCAAACATATAAATATAAGAACTAAGACAATGTATTATTCGGATTTAGTAACTAGAATGGAACTTCCCATAAGAGGAACATCTAATTACCTTTATATAACTCGCTATGCAGATACTAACACTAGATAAATTATAGAAAGAAATATGTTAAAATAAAACTACTGGGATTGCTGGCCATCTACGCCCCCTCAATTTCGGCATAAAGACGAACAATTTTGGGTGGGGCCCACACCTTAGTGTTTGTCGTAGTTGAAACAGTGGGGACGTGTTTGGCCCAAGAGTCAACAAGCAACAAAATCCTAATATTAAATAACCAACATAAACGAGCTTTGCAATATTCTAATCACGATAAACTTACCGGGAATGAAACCGAGAGTGGAAGGCAATCAACGACAGCAGCACAAACGAAAGTAGAAGGGCAACCGAGAGCAACGTGCAGCGTAGGGTTAATGACCCATAAGAAGAACTGCAAGAACTAAAAAGAGAGCAGTATTCAGATTGAGTCACTACAAGGGAATTTCCCTTAAGCCATCTACTCATCCTTGATTTATTCACTAATCTAAATACTCACACTTAAATGAATAATTAAAACAAGTATGTCATAACAAAACTAACAATATTTAAAGCCATATACTCCCCCACAAGATCAACACTAAGATAAACACTTTCGGTTGGGGCCCACAACCCAATATTTGTCGTACTGGAAACAGTGAGACGTGTATAGCCCCACGAGTCTACAAACAACAAAATCCTAAAATTAATATTTTTATTCTAAAGTAGGACTAAACTTTTAAATTTTTACATTATCAACAGTGTTACGATGCAATTAACTATCATAGAATCAATATTATAATTACGATAAATTTACCCAGTATGAATTCGAGAGCAAAATGCAGTCATCGACAACAACACAGACAAAATTTGAAGGGCAGCCAAGAGCAACGTGTAGCCTAGGGTTAATGACCCATAAGAAGACGCAGCGATTCCCGACCATTTCATTTAGCTCACATGGTGTAGTTGTAAACGTAGGAGTATATAAAAAAATCAAAATCTATTTTACAGAAATAAAATACTGAAGTAAAAAGGAATATAAAATATAAGACTGAAAACTGCAAGCACTAAGGAGAGGACTATATTCAAATAGATTCACAAGAAGGGAATTTTCTTAACCAAGTCATGAACTCACAATTGATTTACTCACTAAGTTAAATAATCACGCGATATAAATGATAAAAAAAAGTATGTCATAATAAAACTAAGGTGAATAGCATTATACGCCCCCACAATCTCGGCACAAGGACGAACACTTCGGGGTTAGGCTGACACCCCAATTTAGTCGTACTAGAAATAGTGGGACGTGTACGGACCCACGAGTCTACACACAACAAAGTCCTAAAATAAATATTGGTATTCTAAAGTAAGAAACTTTAAATTTTCATATTATCAATTGTATTATGGTACAATTAACTACCTAAAATAGCCTCGCAATATTGCAATTACAATAAACTCACCAGGTACAAAGCCGAGGACAAAAGGCAGTCATCGATAGTAGCAAAGATGATAGCTAAAGGGCAGGTGAGAGCAACTTGCAACTTAGATTTAATGGCTCATTAGCAAAAGTCGGGGTTCCCACCCCATTCCATATAGATCACGTGGTGTAGTTGTATAATGAATAAGTAAAAAAAACAGTGCAAAAAATTGGTGTCTTAAATAGAAAAGTTTGAAGAAAGAAAGAATATGAAAAATCAGACTTAAAACTAGACGAACTAAGATGATGTAGTAGTATTCAGATTAAGTAACTAGAATGGAATTTCCCAGAAGAAAAACATCTACTTACCTTTCTTCAACTCGCTATGCTAAGTACTAACACTTAGATAAATGATAACAAGAAATATGTCAGAATAAAACTAAGGGTATCGCTAGCCATATACACTCCTTCAATCTCGGCACAAAGACAAATACTTTGAGGTGATCTTTTTCGTACCAAAAACAATGAGTTGTGTACGGCCCCAAGAGTCTACAAGCAGCAAAATTCTAAAATTAATTAACATAAAAGAACATTGCAATATTCTAATTAATAAACTTACCAGGAATGAAACGGAGAGTGGAAGGCAATCATCGACCAGAGCAAAGATGAAAGTTGAAGGGCAGCCGAGAGATACGTGCAGCCTAGGGTTAATGGCCCATAAGCAAAACTGCAAGTACTAAAACGAGGGCATTTTTAGATCGTGTCACTAAAAGAGAATTTCGCTTGAGCAAGACATCTGCTCACCATTGATTTACGCACTTATTTAAATAATAACACTAGATAAATGATAAAAACAAGAATATCATAATAAACTAACACGATTTCAAACCATATACTCCCCCACAAGATTAGCACAAGGACAAACTCTTTTGCCAGGGGCCCACAGCACTATGTTTGCCGTACCGGAAACTAAGAGACATGTACGGCCCCACGAGTCTACACGCAATAAAATCATAAAATTAATATTGGTATTTTAAAGTAAGAAACTTTAAATTTTCAGATTATCAATTGTATTATGATACAATTAACTGACATAAAATAGCCTTGCAATATTACAATTACGATAAACTCACCAGGTACAAAACCGAGAGCGAAAGGCAGTCACTGATAGCAGCAAAGACGATAACTAAAGGGCAGCAGAGAGCAACTTGCAACTTAGGTTTAATGGCTCATTAGTAGAAGTCACAGTTCCCACCCCATTCCATATAGATCACGTGGTGTAGTTGTATAATGAATGAGTAAAAATACAAGGGCAAAAAATTAGTGTCTTAAATAGAAAAGTTTGAAGAAAGAAAGAACATAAAAAATCAGACTTAAAACTAGACGAACTAAGATGATGTAGTAATCAGATTAAGTAAGTAGAATGCAATTTCCCATAAGAAAAAATCTACTTACCTTTGTTCAACTCGCTACGTTAAATACTAACACTAGATAAATGATAACAAGAAATATGTTATATTAAAACTAAGGGGATCGCTAGCCATATACGCCCCTTAAATCTCGGCACAAAGATAAATACTTTGGGGAGGGGAGCACACCCCAATGTTTTTCGTACTTGAAACAAGGAGTTGTGTATGGGCCCAAGAGTCTACAAGCAACAAAATCCTAAGTTTAAATAAAATATATAAAAGAGCATTGCAATATTCTAATTACAATAAACTTACCAGGAATGAAACCGAGAGTTGAAGGCAATCATCAACAGGAGCACAGACGAAAGTTGAAGGGTAGCCAAGAGATACGTGCAGCCTAGGGTTAATGGCCCATAAGCAAAACTGCAAGAACTAAAAACAGGGCAGTTTTAGATTGTGTCCCTAAAATGGAATTTCCCTTGAGCCATATACTCCCCCACAAGACCACCATTGATTTACGCACTAATTTAAATAGTAACAATAGATAAATGATAAAAACAAGAATGCCATAATAAAACTAACAAAATTTCCAGCCATATACTCCCCCCCACAAGATCAGCACAAGGACAAACACTTTCGCCAGGGGACCACAGTACAAAGTTTGTCATACTGGAAACTTTGAGAGATGTACCGCACCACGAGTCTATAAGGAACAAAATCCTAAAATTAATATTTTTAACTTAAAATAAGACAAAACATTAAATTTTCAGACTATCAATTTGTATTACCATACAATTAACTAACATAAAATAGCACTATAATATTAAAATTACATTACACTCACCGGATCTAAAGCCAAGGGCGAAAGGCTGTCATCGACAACAACGACGATAGCTTAAGAGCATCTCAGAGCAACTTGCAACGTAGGTTTAATGGCCCATTAGCAGTACTCGCGGTTCACGCTCCATTCCATTTAACTTACATGATGTAGTCATATAATGAATGAGTACATAAAAAATTAGCTTTTTATATAGAGAATTTTGAAGAAAGAAACAATATAATAATTCAAACTTATAAATATAAGAACTAAGACAATGTATTATTCGGATTTAGTAAATAGAATGGAACTTCCATTAAGAGGAACATCTAATTACCTTTATATAACTCGCTATGTAGATACTAACACTAGATAAATGATAGAAAGAAATATGTCAAGATAAAACTATTGGGATTGCTGGCCATAAACGCCCCCTCAATTTCGGCACAAAGACATACACTTAAGGGTGGGGCCCACACCCCAGTGTTTGTCGTAGTTGAAATAGTGGGGACGTGTATGGCCCCAAGAGTCAACAGGCAACAAAATCCTAAAATTAAATAATCAACATAAAAGAGCTTTGCAATATTCTCATGACTATAAATTTACCGGGAATGAAACCGAGAGTGGAAGTCAGTCAACAATAGCAGCACAGATGAAAGTTGAAGGGCAGCCGAGAGCAACATGCAGCCTAGGGTTATTGGACCATAAGAAAAACTAAGAGAACTAAATAGAGGGCAATATTCAGATCTAGTCACTACAAGGGAATTACCCTTAAGCAAGACATCTACTCACCAATGATTTATTCACTAATCTAAATACTAATACCAAATAAATGATTAAAAAAAACATGTCACAATAAAAATAACGATATTTCAAGCCATATACTCCTCCACAAGATCAGCATCCTATGTTTGTCGTACTGGAAACAGTGGGACAGGCCCCACGAGTCTACAAGCAACAAAATCCAAAAATTAATATTTTTATTTCAAAGTAAGATTAAACTTGTAAGGTTTTAGATTATCCATTATATTATGATACAATTAACTATCATAAATAGCACTGCAATATTATAATTACGATAAACTTACCCGGTATTAATTCAAGAGCAAAAGACAGTCAACGACAACAACACAAACGAAAGCCGAAGAAGTGACGATTCCCGACCATTCCATATAGCTCACATGGTGTAGTTGTAAATGGAGTACATAAAAAAATCAAAATCAGTTTAACACAAATAAAATATTGAAGAAAGAGGGAATATAAAAATATGAGACTTGAAAGTGCAAGCACTAAGGAGAGGACTATATTCAAATAGATTAACTAGAAGGGAATTTTCTTAACAAAGACATCAACTCACAATTGATATACTCACTAAGCTAAATAATAACGTGAAATAAATGATATAAAAAGTATGTCATAACAAAACTAAGGTGATTGCTGGCAATATACGCCCCCCACAATCTTGGCACAAGGACGAACACTTTGGGGATGGGCTAACACCCCAATTTTAGTCGTACTAGAAATAGTGGGACCTGTACGGCCCCACGAGTCTACACGCAATAAAATCATAAAATTAATATTGGTATTTTAAAGTAAGAAACTTTAAATTTTCAGATTATCAATTGCATTATGATACAATTAACTGACATAAAATAGCCTTGCAATATTACAATTACGATAAACTCACCAGGTACAAAACCGAGAGCGAAATGCAGTCATCGATAGCAGCAAAGACGATAACTAAAGGGCAGCAGAGAGCAACTTGCAACTTATGTTTAATGGCTCATTAGCAGAAGTCACAATTCCCGCCCAATTCCATATAGATCACGTTGTGTAGTTGTATAATGAATGAGTAAAAATACAAGGGCAAAAAATTAGTGTCTTAAATAGAAATGTTTGAAGAAAGAAAGAACATAAAAAATCAGACTTAAAACTCGACAAACTAAGATGATGTAGTAATCAGATTAAGTAGGATGCAATTTCCCATAAGAAAAAATCTACTTACCTTTGTTCAACTCGCTACGTTAAATACTAACACTAGATAAATGATAACAAGAAATATGTTATATTAAAACTAAAGGGATCGCTAGCCATATACGCCCCTTAATCTCGGCACAAAGAGAAATACTTTGGGGAGGGGAGCACACCCCAATGTTTTTCGTACTAGAAACAAGGAGTTGTGTATGGGTCCAAGAGTCTACAAGCAACAAAATCCTAAATTTAAATAAAATACATAAAAAAGCATTGCAATATTCTAATTACAATAAACTTGTCAGGAATGAAACCGAGAGTTGAAGGCAATCATCAACAGGAGCACAGACGAAAGTTGAAGGGTAGCCAAGAGATACGTGCAGCCTAGGGTTAATGGCCCATAAGCAAAACTGCAAGAACTAAAAACAAGGCAGTTTTAGATTGTGTCCCTAAAATGGAATTTCCCTTGAGCCATATACTCCCCCACAAGACCACCATTGATTTACGCACTAATTTAAATAGTAACAATAGATAAATGATAAAAGCAAGAATGCCATAATAAAACTAACAAAATTTCCAGCCATATACTCCCCCCACAAGATCAGCACAAGGACAAACACTTTCGCCAGGGGCCCACAGTACAAAGTTTGTCATACTGGAAACTTTGAGAGATGTACCGCCCCACGAGTCTATAAGCAACAAAATCCTAAAATTAATATTTTTAACCTAAAATAAGACAAAACATTAAATTTTCAGACTATCAATTTGTATTACCATACAATTAACTAACATAAAATAGCACTATAATATTAAAATTACATTACACTCACCGGATCTAAAGCCAAGGGCGAAAGGCTGTCATTGACAACAACGACGATAGCTTAAGAGCATCTCAGAGCAACTTGCAACGTAGGTTTAATGGCCCATTAGCAGTACTCGCGGTTCACGCTCCATTCCATTTAACTTACATGATGTAGTCGTCTAATGAATGAGTACATAAAAAATGTTTTAAAAATTAGCTTCTTATATAGAGAATTTTGAAGAAAGAAACAATATAAAAATTCAAACTTATAAATATAAGAACTGAGACAATGTATTATTCGGATTTAGTAACTAGAATGGAACTTCCGGTAAGAGGAACATCTAATTACCTTTATATAACTCGCTATATCGATACTAACACTAGATAAATGATAGATAGAAATATGTCAAAAAAAAAAACTACTGGGATTGTTGGCCATATACGCCCCCTCAATTTCGACACAAAGATAAACACTTAAGGGTGGGGCCCACACCCCAGTGTTTCTCGTAGTTGAAATAGTGGGGACGTGTTTGGCCCCAAGAGTCAACAAGCAATAAAATCCTAAAATTAAATAACCAACATAAAAGAGCTTTACAATATTCTAATTACGATAAACATACTGGGAATGAAACCGAGAGTGGAAGGCAGTCAACGACAGCAGCACAGACGAAAGTTAAAGAACAGCCGAGAGCGACGTGCAGCCTAGGGTTATTGATCCATAAGAGAAACTGCAAGAACTAGATAGAGCGCAGTATTCAGATCTAGTCACTACAAGGGAATTACGCTTAAGCAAGACATCTACTCACCTATGATTTATTCACTAATCTAAATACTAACACTACATAAATGATTAAAAAAAACATGTCACAATAAAACTAACGATATTTCAAGCCATATACTCCTCCACAAGATCAGCACCCCAATGTCTGTCGTACTGGAAACGGTGGGACGTGTATGGCCTCACGAGTCTATAAGCAACAAAATCCAAAAATTAACATTTTTATTTTAAAGTAAGATTAAACTTGTAAGGTTTTAGATTATCCCTTGTATTACGATTCAATTAACTATCATAAAATAGCACTGTAATATTATAATTACGATAAACTTACCCAGTATTAATTCAAAAGCAAAAGGCACTCAACGACAACAACACAGACGAAAGCTGAAGGGCAACCGAGAGCAACGTGTAGCCTAGGGTTAATAGCCCATGAGAAGAAGCGACGATTCCCGACCATTCCATATAGCTCACATGGTGTAGTTGTAAACGAAGGAGTAAATAAAAAATCAAAATCAGTTTCACACAAATAAAATATTGAAGAAAGAAGGAATATAAAAATATAAGACTTAAAAGTGCAAACACTAAGGAGAGGACTATATTCAAATATATTCACTAGAAGGGAATTTTCTTAACCAAGACATCAACTCACTAAGCTAAATAATAACGCGAAATAAATGATAAAAAAAAGTATGTCCTAATAAAACTAACCTGGTTGCTAGCAATATACGCCCCCACTATCTCGGCACAAGGACGAACACTTTGGGGTTGGGCTGACACCCCAATTTTAGTCGTACTAGAAATAGTGGGACGTGTACGGCCCCACGAGTCTACACGCAATAAAATCATAAAATTAATATTGGTATTCTATAGTAAGAAACTTTAAATTTTCAAATTATCAATTGTATTATGACACAATTAACTTACATAAAATAGGCTTGCAATATTACAATTACGATAAACTCACCAGGTATAATGCCGAGAGCGAAAGGCAGTCATCGACAACAGCAAGGATGATAAATATAGGGCAACTGAGAGCAACTTGCAACTTAGGTTTAATGGCTCATTAGCAGAAGTCACAGTTCCCGCCTCATTCCATAAAGATCACGTGGTGTAGTTGTATAATGAATGATTAAAAAAAAAGTGCAAAAAATTAGTGTCTTAAATAGAAAATTTGAAGAAAGAAAGAACATAAAAAATCAGACTTAAAACTAGACGAACTAAGATGATCTAGTATTCAGATCAAGTAAGTAGAATGGCATTTCCCATCAGAAAAACATTTACTTACCTTTGTTTAACTCGCTACGCTAAATACTAACACCAGATAAATGATAACAAGAAATATGTCATAATAAAACTAAGGGGATCGCTAGCCATGTAAGAACCTTCAATCTCGGCAAAAAGACAAATACTTTGGGGAGGGGAGCACACCTCAATGTTTTTTGTACTAGAAACAGGGAGTTGTGTACAGCCCCAAGAGTCTACGAGCAAAAAAATCCTAAATTTAAATAAAATACATAAAAGAGCATTGCAATATTCTAAATACAATAAACTTACCAGGAATGAAATCGAGAGTTGAAGGCAATCATCAACAGGAGCACAGACGAAAGTTGAAGGGCAGCCGAGAGATACATGCAGCCTAGGGTTAATGGCCCATAAGCAAAACTGCAAGAACTAAAAAGAGGGTTGTTTTAGATCGTGTCACTAAAAGGCAATTTCCCTTGAGCAAGACATCTACCCACCATTGATTTTACGCACTAATTTAAACAGTAATACTAGATAAATGATATAAACAAGAATGCCATAATAAAACAAACAAGATTTCCAGTCATTTACTCCTCCACAAGATGAGCACAAGGACAAACACTTTAGCCAGTGGCCCACAGCTCAATGTTTGTCATACTGGAAACTATGAGACATGTACGGCCCCACGAGTCTACAAGCAACAAAATCCTAAAATTAATATTTTTAATCTAAAATAAGACAAACATTTAATTTTCAGACTAATAATTTGTATTACGAAACAATTAACTAACATAAAATAGCACTATAATATTATAATCACATTAAACTCACCGGGTCTAAAGCCAAGGGTGAAAGGCAGTCATCGACAACAAAAAAGACGATAGCTTAAGAGCATCTCAGAGCAACATGCAACGTAGGTTTAATGGCTCATTTGCAGTAGTTGCGGTTGCCGCTGCATTCCATATAACTCACATGATGTAGTCGTATAACGAATGAGTATACAAAAAAGGTTTAAAAAATTAGTTTCTCAAATAAAAATTTTTGAAGAAATAAGAAACATAAAAAATCAGACTTATAAATATAAGAACTAAGACAATGTAGTATTCGGATTTAGAAACTAGAATGGAACTTCCAATAAGAGGAACATCTATTTACCATTATATAACTCGCTATGTAGATACGAACACTAAATAAATAATAGAAAGAAATATGCCATAATAAAACTACTGGGATTGCTGGCAATATAGGCCCCTCAATTTCGGCACAAAGACAAACACTTTAGGGTGTGGCCCACACCCCAGTGTTTGTCGTACTTGAAACAGTGGGGACAAGCAAGAAAATCCTAAATTCAAATAACCAACATAAAAGAATTTTACAATATTCTAATTACGATAAACCTACCGTGAATGAAACTGAGAGTGGAAGGCAGTTAAAGACAACAGCACAGACGAAAGTTGAAGGGCAACCGAGAGCAATGTACAACCTAGGGTTAATGGCTCATATGAAAAACTGCAAGAACTAAAAAGAGGGCAGTATTGAGACTAAGTCACTACAAAAGAATTTCCCTTAAAAAAAACATCTGCTCACCAATGATTTATTCACTAATCTAAATACTAATACTAGATAAATGATTAAATAAAGTATGTCACAATAAAACTAACGATATTTCTAACCAAATACTCCCCCACAAGATCAGCACTCAATGTTTGTCGTACTGGAAACAATGGGACGTGTATAGCCCCACAAGTCTACAAGCAACACTAGATAAATGATTGAAAAAACTATGTCACAATAAAACTAACGATATTTCTAGCCAAATACTCCCCCACAAGATCAGCACCCAATGTTTGTCATACTGGAAACAGTGGGACGTGTATGGCCCCACGAGTCTACAAGCAACAAAATCCAAAAATTAATATTTTTATTTTAAAGTAAGATTAAACTTGTAAGGTTTTAGATTATTCATTGTATTACGATACAATTAATTATTATAAAATAGCACTGCAATATTATAATTACGATAATCTTACCTAGTATGAATTCGAGAGCAAAAGCCAATCAATGACAACAACACAGACGAAAGCTTAAGGGCAACTGAGAGCAACATGTAGCCTAGGGTTAATGGCCCATGAGAAGAAGCGGCGATTCTTGACTATTCCATATAGCTCCCATGGTGTAGTTGCAAATGAAGGAGTTCATCAAAAATCAAAATCTGTTTCACACAAATAAAATATTGAAGAAAGAAGGAATATAAAAATATAAGACTTAAAAGTGCAAGAACTAAGGAGAGGACCATATTAAGATAGATTCACTAGAAGGGAATTCTCTTAATCAAGACATCAACTCACAATTGATTTACTCACTAAGCTAAATAATAACACGAAATAAATGATAAAAAAAAATAAAAAATGTCATAATAAAACTAAGGTGATTGCTAGCAATACACGCCCCCACAATCTCGGCACAAGGACGAACAGAGGACTATATTCAGATAGATTCACTAGAAGGGAATTCTCTTAACCAAGACATCAACTCACAATTGATTTACTCACTAAGCTAAAGAATAACATGAAATAAATGATAAAAAAAAAAGTATGTCATAATAAAACTAAGGTGATTGCTAGCAATATACGCCCCCCACAATCTCGGCACAAGGACGAACACTTTGGGATTGGGCTCACACCCCAATTTTGGTCATACTAGAAATAGTGGGACGTGTAAGGCCCCACGATTCTACACGCAACAAAATCCTAAAATTAATATTGGTACTCTAAAGTACGAAACTTTAAATTTTCAGATTTTCAATTGTATTATGATACAATTAACTCACATAAAATAGCCTTGCAATATTACAATTATGATAAACTCACCAGGTAAAAAGCCGAGGGCGAAAGGCAATCATAAACAGCAACAAAGACAATAACTAAAGGGTAGCTGAGAGCAACTTGCAACTTAGGTTTAATGGCTCATTAGCAAAAGTCGCGGTTCCCACCCCAATCCATATAGATCATGTGGTGTAGTTGTATAAAGAATGAGTAAAAAAAAGTGCACAAAATTAGTGTCTTAAATAGAAAAGTTAGAAGAAAGAAAGACCATAAGAAATCAGACTTAAAATTAGACGAACTAAGATGATGTAGTATTCAGTTTAAGTAACCCTAATGGAATTTCTCATAAGAAAAACATCTACTCACCTTTGTTTAACTCGCTACGCTAAATACTAACAGTAGATAAATGATAATAAGAAATATGTCATAATAAAACTAAGGGGATCTCAGCACAAAGACAAATACTTTGGGGTGAGGCGCACAACCCAATGTTTTTTGTCCTAGAAATATTGAGTTTTGTACGGCCCCAAGAGTCTACAAGCAACAAAATCCTAAAATTAAATAACAAACATAAAAGAGCATTGCACTATTCTAATTACAATAAACTTACCAGGAATGAAACCGAGAGTGAAAGGCAATCATCGACGGGAGCACAGACGAAAGTTGAAGCGCAGCCGAGAGATACGTGCAGCCTAAGGTTAATGGCCCATAAGCAAAACTGCAAGAACTAAAAAGAGGGCAGTTTAAGATCGTGTCACTAAAAGAGAATTTCGCTTGAGCAAAACATCTACTCACCATTGATTTACGCACTAATTTAAATAATAACACTAGATAAATGATAAAAATAAGAAAGCCATAATAAAACTAACAGGATTTCTAACCATATACTCCCCCAACAGATTAGCACAAGGACAAACTCTTTCGCCAAGGGCCCACAACACTATGTTTGTCGTATTGGAAACTATGAGACATGGATGGCCCCACAAGTCTACAAGACACAAAATCCTAAAATTGATATTTTTTTAATTTTCAGACTAATAATTTGTATTACGATACAATTAACTAACAAAAAATAGCACTTTAATATTATAATTACATTAAACTCACCGTGTTTAAAGCCAATGGCGAAAGGTAGTCATCGACAATAACAAAGACGATAGCTTAAGAGCATCTCAAAGAAACTTGCAAGTTGCAACTGAGGTTTAATGGCCCATTAGCAGTAGTCAGGGTTCCCGCTCCATTCCATATAACTTACATGATGTAGTCATATAATGAATGAGTACATAAAAAATTAGTTTCTTAAATAGAGAATTTTGAAGAAAGAAAGAATATAACAAATCAAACATATAAATATAAGAACTAAGACAATGTATTATTCGGATTTAGTAACTAGAATGGAACTTCCCATAAGAGGAACATCTAATTACCTTTATATAACTCGCTATGTAGATACTAACACTAGATAAATGATAGAAAGAAATATGTCAAAATAAAATTACTGGGATTGCTGGCCATATACGCCCCCTTAATTTCGGCACAAAGACAAAACTTTAGGGTGGGGCCCACACCCTAGTGTTTGTCGTAGTTGAAACAGTGGGGACGTGTATGGCCCCAAGAGTCAACAAGCAACAAAATCCTAATATTAAATAACCAACATAAAAGAGCTTCGCAATATTCTAATTACAATAAACTTACCGGGAATGAAACCGAGAGTGGAAGGCAATCAACGACAACAGCACAGACGAAAGCTGAAGGGCAACCGAGAGCAACGTGCAGCCTAGGGTTAATGACCCATAAGAAGAACTGCAAGAACTAAAAAGAGACCAGTATTCAGATCGAGTCACTACAAGGGAATTTCCCTTAACCCATCAACTTACCATTGATTTATTCACTAATCTAAATACTCACACTAGATGAATGATTAAAACAAGTATGTCATAATAAAACTAACAATATTTCTAGCCATATACTCCCCCAAAAGATAAGCACAAGGACAAAAACTTTCGGTTGGGGCCCACAGCCCAATATTTGTTGTACTAGAAACAGTGAGACGTGAATGGCCCCACGAGTCTACAACAAACAAAACCCAAAAATTAATATTTTTATTCTAAAGTAGCATTAAACTTTTAAATTTTTACATTATCAACAGTATTACGATGCAATTAACTATCATAGAATAGAACTGCAATATTATAATTACGATAAACTTAACCAGTATGAATTCGAGAGCAAAAGGCAGTGATCGACAACAACACAGACAAAATTTGAAAGGCAGCCGAGAGCAACGTGTAGCTTAGGGTTAATGACCCATACGAAGAAGCGGCGATTCCCGACCATTTTATTTAGCTCACATGGTGTAGTTGTAAACAAAAGAGTAAATAAAAAAATAAAAATCAGTTTCACACAAATAAAATATTGAACAAGGAAGGAATATAACAATATAAGACTTAAAACTGCAAGCACTAAGATGACTATATTCAGATAGATTCACGAGAAAGGAATTTTCTTAACCAAGTCATCAACTCACAATTAATTTACTCACTAAGCTAAATAATAACTGAAATAAATGATAAAAAAAACTAAGGTGAATAACAATATACGCCCCCACAATCTCGGCACAAAGACGAACACTTTGGGGATGGGTTGACACCCCAATTTTAGTCGTACTAGAAATAGTGGGACGTGTACGGCCCACGAGTCTACAAGCAACAAAATCTTCAAATTAATATTGGTATTCTAAAGTAAGAAACTTGAAATTTTCAGATTATCAATTGTATTATGGTACAATTAACTGCCTAAAATAGCCTCACAATATTACAATTACAATAGACTCACCAGGTACAAAGCCGAGGACAAAACGCAGTCATCGACGGCAGCAAAGACGATAACTAAAGGGCAGCTGAGAGCAACTTGCAACTTAGGTTTAATGGCTCATTAGCAAAAGTCGCGGTTCCCACCCCATTCCATATAGATCACGTGGTGTAGTTGTATAATGAATGAGTAAAAAAAACAATGTAAAAAATTAGTGTCTTAAATAGAAAATTTGAAGAAAGAAAGAACAAAAAAAAATCAGACTTAAAACTAGACGAACTAAGATGATGTAGTATTCAGATTAAGTAACTAGAATGGAATTTCCCATAAGAAAAACATCTATTTCCCTTTCTTCAACTCGCTACGCTAAATACTAACACTAGATAAATGATAACAAGAAATATGTCAGAATAAAACTAAGGGGATCGCTAGCCATATACGCTCCTTCAATCTCGGCACAAAGACAAATACTTTGGGGTGGGGTGCACCCCCCAATGTTTTTCGTACTAGAAACAATGAGTTGTGTACGGCCCCAAAAGTCTACAAGCAACAAAATCCTAAAATTAAATAACAAACATAAAAGAGCATTACAATATTCTAATTAATAAACTTACCAGGAATGAAACCGAGAGTGAAAGGCAATCATCGACAAGAACACAGACGAAAGTTGAAGAGCAGCCGAGAGATACATGTAGCCTAGGGTTAATGGCCCATAAGCAAAACTGCAAGAACTAAAAAGAGGGCAATTTTAGATCGTGTCACTAAAAGAGAATTTCGCTTGAGCAAGACATCTACTCATCATTGATTTACGCACTTATTTAAATAATAACACTAGATAAATGATAAAAACAAGAAAGCCATAATAAAACTAACATAGTTTTTCTTTCGCTAACCATATACTCCCCCACAAGGTTAGCACGAGGGCAAACTGTTTCGTCAGGGGCCCACAGCCCTATGTTTGTCGTACTGGAAACTAGGAGACATGTATGGCCCCACGAGTCTACAAACAACAAAATCCTAAAATTAAAATTTTTAATCTAAAAAAAGACAAAACATTTAATTTTCAGACTAATAATTTGTATTACGATACAATTAACTAACATAAAATAGCACTTTAATATTATAATTACATTAAACTCACCGTGTCTAAAGCCAATGGCGAAAGGCAGTCATCGACAACAACAAAGATGATAGATTAAGAGCATCTCAAAGAAACTTGCAAGTTGCAACTGAGGTTTAATGGCCCATTATTAGTAGTCGCGGTTTCCACTCTATTCCATATAACTTACATGATGTAGTCGTATAATGAATGAGTACATAAAAAATGTTTAAAAAATTAGTTTCTTAAATAGAGAATTTTGAACAAAGAAAGAATATAAAAATTCAAACTTATAAATATAAGAACTAAGACAATGTATTATTCGGATTTAGTAACTAGAATGGAACTTCCAATAAGAGGAACATCTAATTACCTTTATATAACTCGCTATGTAGATACTAACACTAGATAAATGATAGAAAGAAATATGTCAAAATAAAACTACAGAGATTGCTGGGCAAATACGCCCACTCAATTTCCGCAAAAAGACAAACACTTAAGGGTGGGGCCCACACCCCAGTGTTTGTCTTTGTGGAAATAGTGGGGACGTGTATGTCCCCAAGAGTCAACAAGCAACAAAATCCTAAAATTAAATAACCAACATAAAAGAGCTTTGCAACATTCTAACTACGGTAAACTTACCGGGAATGAAACCGAGAGTGGAAGGTAGTCAACGACAATAGCACAGACAAAAGTTGAAGGGGCAACCGAGAGCAACATGCAGCCTAGGGTTATTGGCCCATAAGAAAAACTGCAAGAACTAAATAGAGGGCAGTATTCAGAACTATTCACTACAAGGGAATTACACTTAAGCAAGACATCTACTCATCAATGATTTATTCACTAATCTAAATACTAACACCAGATAAATGATTAAAAAAAATGTCACAATAAAACTAGCGATATTTCAAGCCATATACTCCTCCACAAGATCAGCACCCAATGTTTGTCGTACTGGAAACAGTGGGACGTCTATGGCCTCACAAGTCTACAAGCAACAAAATCCAAAAATTAATATTTTTATTTAAAGTAAGATTAAATTTGTAAAGTTTTAGATTATCCATTGTATTACGATACAATTAACTATCATAAAATAGCACAGCAATATTATAATTACGATAAACTTACCCGGTATTAATTCAAGAGCAAAAGGCAGTCAACGACAACACAGACGAAAGCTGAAGGGCAACCGAGAGCAACGTGTAGCCTAGGGTTAATGGCCCATGAGAAGAAGCGACGATTCCCGACCATTCCATATAGCTCACATGGTGTAGTTGTAAATGGAAGAGTACATAAAAAATTCAAAATCAGTTTAACACAAATAAAATATTGAAGAAAGAAGGAATATAAAAATATAAGACTTAAAACTGCAAGCACTAAGGAGAGGACTATATTCAGATAGATTGACTAGAAGAGAATTTTCTTAACCAAGACATCATCTCACAATTGATATACTCACTAAGCTAAATAATAACGCGAAATAAATGATAAAAAAAAAGTAAGTCATGATAAAACTAAAGTGATTGTTAGCAATATACGACCCCCACAATCTCGGCACAAGGACGAACACTTTGGGGTTGGGCTGACACACCAATTTTAGTCGTACTAGAAATAGTGGGACGTGTACGGCCCCACGAGTCTACACGCAAGAAAATCATAAAATTAATATTGGTATTCTATAGTAAGAAACTTTAAATTTTCAGATTATCAATTGTATTATGATACAATTAACTGACATATCAACAACAGCAAAGACGATAACTAAAGGGCAGCTGAGAGCAACTTTCAACTTAGGTTTAATGGCTCATTAGCAGAAATCGTGGTTCCCGCCCCATTCCATATAGATCACGTGGTGCAGTTGTATAATGAATGAGTAAAAAAACAAGTGCAAAAAATTAGTGTCTTAAATAGAAAAGTTTGAAGAAAGAAAGAACATAAAAAATCATACTTAAAACTAGACAAACTAAGATGATGTAGTATTCAGATTAAGTAACTAGAATGGAATTTCTAATAAGAAAAGCATCTACTTACCTATGTTTAACTCCCTACGCTAAATACTAACACTAGATAGATGCTAACAGGAAATATGTCATAATAAAACTAAAGGCATCACTAGCCACATACGCCACTTAAATCTCGGCACAAAGAGAAATACTTTGGGGAGGGGAGCACACCCCAATGTTTTTCGTACTAGAAACAGGGAGTTGTTTATGGCCCCAAGAGTCTACAAGCAACAAAATCTTAAATTTAAATAAAATACATAAAAGAGCATTGCAATATTTTAATTACAATAAACTTACCAAGAATGAAACTGAGAGTTGAAGGCAATCATCAATAAGAGCACAGACGAAAGTTGAAGGGCATCCAAGAGATACGTGCAACCAAGGGTTAATGGCCCACAAGCAAAACTGCAAGAGCTAAAAAGAGGGCAATTTTAGATCGTGTCACTAAAAGGGAATTTCCCTTGAGCAAGACATCTACTCACCATTGATTTACGCTCTAATTTAAATAGTAACACTAGATAAATGATAAAAACAAGAATGTCATAATAAAACTAACAAGGACAAACACTTTCGCTAGGGGCCCACAGCACAATGTTTGTCATACTGGAAACTATGAGACGTGTACAACCCTAAGAGTCTTCAAGCAACAAAATCCTAAAATTAATATTTTTAATCTAAAATAAGACAAAACATTAAAATTTCAGACTATCAATTTGTATTACGATACAATTAACTAACAAAAAATAGCACTATAATATTATAATTACATTAAACTCATCGGGTCTAAAGCCAAGGGCGAAAGGCATTCATCGACAACAACAAAGACAATATTATAATTGCATTAACATCTACCTTCCCCGTCACCACATTGCTTTCAACCTTCTTCAACTCTTTTATGCACTTTATACTATCCCCTTTCTTACCATCCATTGGAGACGCACCTGTAATCTTCCTTTATGTTCAATTTCCTTCAAAAGAAGCTTGTTTTCTTCCTCAAATTCAAGAAGTTCTTCCAAATTGGAATTAGGACCACCCATAACTGATAACCCCAAACTCCCTTGTGCTTGCAGAAAATAGCACTCAAGGACAGCTAGAGGAGCTGCACAAATCGCTGAGAGATCATGGACCTCCACATTCTGAGTTATGATCTTATCTGTCCTCTTCTCCTTGCTAGATAGGGATTCCAAAACTCCTACTACATAGGAACCTGGATCAAAATTCTCACCGAAAACAAACCGTGGAATACCTATCTAGCAAAACTAGTGCGTAGTCATTTATTAAAGTATTTTTGTAGCCACAAATCATTTTGCTCTTATCATTAATCTGTGATAGTAAAAATTGTGAAATCTAATTTCTTGGTTTTCTTATTAAACTAATGAATCTAACTGTCTTTTCAGTATCAAGTCTACATGGCCTGTTGTTTCTCAGACTCACGAATCTAATTATATTCCATTTAGTCACATTGATATTTTATATGGTTTTTTTTCTATACATTAGTATATTATTTATGAATGAACTATTCCTTTACTTCGGTAGTCACCTGAAAACTAGCTAAGCACCTAATGTTCACCTAGGTTCCATGATCATCATCAGTAGCTCACCTGGGACCTTATCTGTGTTTTGGAAACCTTGGATTAAAAACAAATAGCAGCCCATTACATCTACACTCCGTAAATTACACAACACAACTAAAATAGCTACCTGGTATAAAGGGCGCCAGTAATCAGCAAGAAATAAATCCTTCTCCAAAACAAGGATTATAATATCCAAGGAGAGATGCACGGCCTTTTCTAGAAGTTGACCATATACTTGATTAGTTCGATCACTGATGATGGCATTTGACTCCTGGCAAAAGAATACTCATGATATTCCGAAGAGCAGTTTTGCCACTCATGAAATCCTGCAACACATCAAAAGAATGCATGTTACATATCACATGAATGCTCGAGAATGTCAGTAGGACCATTAAGAAACCAATGATGCAATGCCATCCGGCCACACACTGAGTATATCAAAATAGTTTGCCACATGCACAAGTATATATTGCATAAAACTAAATAATCTTTAGCCGGTGCAAGATACCCTGTACTACAAGAATGGCATTACTTCCATATCAAGTTCCCACAAGGCCATGCAGAATTGAGAAGATATTACATTTGCAAGCAAAGACCTCTTTTTTTCTTTTGTAGTGGGCAAGGGAATTACTGCTTAGAAAAAGCAAGATAACACCTTCCCCCCAAAAAATGAATTAAATAAAAAACGGCATGGTCACCTGAAGACCATAGATCTGCTCAACAACTCTGAATGCCACATATAAAAATATATAGTCAAAGTAAACAGAGCCAAGAATTTGATAAAAAAAACAATTAACAAAAAGTTGATGAACCTAGCCAATACAATGTTTGCAGCATTAAGAATTCTACTTGTTAACACAAGACTGTAGTAACAAAGCTCTTCATCTTTTTCAAAAAGTCCCGAATAACTCAAATTTTTTGTCAAACAATTATTCATGAAGAATTTGCGACTTTTAAGAAAAATCATAAACTTTTCTGAAAGAAAATTAAACATAAATTATCCAGGACTATCTTAAAAGGTCGCGAATAAATAAATGATATTATATAATTATTTATATTTTTATAATTAGGAAAAAAAATTCCATTACCAACATTTTCCCAAATTTCTTTCCGAATTTTTCCAATTTTTTTTCTAGACTTAGGGCCTAGCCGAAAAATTTTGAACTCTGACTTGGTGACTATGCACAAGCCTAGCTTTCAAGTAGCAAAGGCCGATAATATTAAAACAGCCAAATAGAAAGCAAAAATGCTGCGCCACCTCCTCCTTGATTGCTCTTTCTTGTATTGGATCCCGAACCAGTTATTATCCACGATTGGTGTTACTTGGGTACTTCCTTCATCTTTCATGAAGATCATTTGGTTCTCCTATGGAAGATGCTCCCAAGGTGATTTGCTCGAATATTTGGAAGGAAAGATATAGAAGGGCATTTGAGAAATTCTACATAACTCAACAAAAAAATCTAGTTTGCGTATTTAAACTTTCTTCTGTTTTGGAGTTCCAACATGAAGAATAGGTTATGGGTGGATCGGGTTTTGTTTCAGCTTCATTCGTTCCTTCTGCTGATAGGGGTTAGTATGTTCTAGTTGGTCAGAGGCCTTCTTTTTATCCACTTTTTTTTTGTTCAGTTAGTTCTCAGATTCACATATATATAGGTGAATCTTTTTGTACAGATTTTTCCCCTTCATATATGACCCTCTTTTACTGATCAAAAACAAAAACAAAGACCCACAGTTCAGATTAATGTTGAGATATTACAAAATTTCTTGGCCAATCTGAAAAGTGGACATTACTAGTTAAACTTTTGTTCAAGGCTTCAAGCTCCTATCACCAAAAAAATCCTTTGGCACTTTCTTTTTTCCTTCTTGTAATAAAGTTAAGCTTCTCACTACAGAGAGAGAGAGAGAGAGAGAGAGAGAGAAGCATGTGCTTAAAGGGAAAATGCAGAAATGATTAAGGTCACATAAGACCTAATAATGGTATACTGTAGCAAACAAATGACATCAACCAATATGTGTGATTCCGAGTTAACAATCTTTAAACTGTGTACATATAAAATGTGCATATTGGCTATAATGTCTTGGATTTGATCTTTGTTGTTGGCCAATAATAATTAATCTTGTTTTGGAACAGCATGCTTCATAACCATACGACTAGGGTGGAATTTTGATACTTATCAGATCAAATCATGAGTCATGACTATTGGAAATGCATGATTTGCTTGGGCCAACCAAATCAAAATTATAAAGATCAATAAATATAATGAATAACTCAATCTTGTTTTGAAGAAACAGGTATTGCAACCACATGACTAGGAGTGGCAATTTCTAACCCAGCCCGTCAACCCTCCCGAATTACGAGTAGGGTTTTCTCAACCCGTTTATAATGGCTCATCGGACCCAACGAGTCATAATACATAATTAATTTAGTGATAATTAAAGATTTATATACTGAATAAATATATCAACTATTATTTTTACATTCAAATGTTATTATATAGAATATAACTAATTTATTTTGAAAAGGTTAAGCAAGCTAGCAAGGATTGAGGGGTTCATTACTGGATTGGGTTCAAGTTAGCCTTTTTCAACAAGTTTGATAAACAGGTCAGGTTCGGGTTGAGAATATTATTAATAGGCAACGAAACCCGTTGCCACTCCTACATACGGCCATAAACTGAAAATAGAATCTGTGTAATGCGTATCTTAATAGAGGTGGAGCTTAAATGCAACAGCACCCAGCACAGGGAGAATATGTATGGGAAGAATCATCCCAGGTCTACAATCTGTCAGACAACAATCTCAGAAGTGATCTTCTGATTTTATATGCATTAGTGTTTTTAAAGGCGTAGGCATGAAGTGAGGCGTTAGAACCTCATGGTGTGTGAGGCGTAAGCCTTAGGACGTGAGGCTTAAATCTCAGAAGAAAGCCTTACGCTCTTGACAAATAAATAAAATATGAAAAATTACAAAAACATTCAAAAAGTTAATGAAGATTATAATATATGTAACCATGTATATTGTGTGTGCGCGCAAGTACACACAGAGGAAATATTACATAAATAATTTAACCATCAAAAAAATAAATATAAGAATGGCAAGAAAATTCAGAAATTTAGATTAACTTTTCTGTTCATATACAAATTGAAAATGAAGTTCATGTAATGGATTTAGAATTTTAGCAAAAAATTACAAAGAAGTCGTGAACTACATTGCAGGCTAATGGCTTTAGACCTTTATAACGTCTACTGAAGGAAATTAGTGTAAATTAGACTCTTACACCCCAGTGTTTGTCGTACTTGAAACAGTGGGGACGTGTATGGCCCCTTAGAGTCAACAAGCAACAAAATCCTAAAATTAAATAACCAACATAAAAGAGCTTTGCAATATTCTAATTACGATAAACTTACCGGGAATGAAACCGAGAGTAGAAGGCAGTCAACGACAGCAGCACGGACGAAAGTTGAAGGGCAGTGGAGAGCAACGTGCAACCTAGGGTTAATGGCCCATAAGAAAAACTGCAAGAACTAAAAAGAGGGCCGTCTTCAGATTGAGTCACTACAAGGGAATTTCCTAAGCAAGACATCTACTCCCCAATGATTTATTCACTAATCTAAATACTAACACTAGATAAATGATTAAAAAAAGTATGTCACAATAAAACTAACAATGTTTCTAGCCAAATACTCCCCCACAAGATCAGCATCGAATGTTTGTCGTACTGGAAACAATGGGATGTGTATGGCCCCAAGAATCTGTACAACCAACAAAATCCAAAAATTAATATTTTTATTTAAAAGTAAGATTAAACTTGTAAGGTTTTAAATTATCCATCGTATTATGATACAATTAACAATCATAAAATAGCACTGCAATATTATAATTACGATAAACTTACCCGGTATGAATTCGAGAGCAAAAGGCAGTCAACGACAACAACATAGACGAAAGGTAAAGGGCAACCGAGAGCAACGTGTAGCCTAGGATTAATGGCCCATGAGAAGAAGCGGCGATTCCCAACCATTCCATATAGCTCACATGATGTAGTTATAAATGAAGGAGTACATAAAAAAATCAAAAGCAGTTTCACACAAATAAAACATTGAAGAAAGAAGAAATATAAAAATATAAGACTTTTGCAAGCACCAAGGAGAGGACTATATTCAGATAGATTCACTAGAAGGGAATTTTCTTAACGAAGACATCAAATCACAATTGATTAACTCACTAAGCTAAATAATAACGCGAAATAAATGATAAAAAAAGTATGTCATAATAAAACTAAGGTGATTAAAGGAATTCTCTTAACAAAGACATCAAATCACAATTGATTTACTCACTAAGCTAAATAATAACGCGAAATAAATGAAAAAAAAAGTATGTCATAATAAAACTAAGGTGATTGCTAGTACTATACGCCCAATCTCGACAGAAGGACGAACACTTTGGGGTTGGGCTCACACCCCAATTTTGGTCGTACTAGAAATAGTGGGACGTGTACGGCTCCACGAGTCTACACGCAACAAAATCCTAAAATTAATATTGGTATTCTAAAGTAAGAAACTTTAAATTTTCAGATCATCAATTGTATTATGATACAATTAACTGACATAAAATAGTCTTGCAATATTATAATTACGATAAACTCACCAGGTACAAAGCCGAGGGCGAAAGGCACTCATCAATAGCAGCAAAGACGATAACTAAAGGGCAGCTGAGAGCAACTAGCAACTAGATCATTAGCAGAATTCACGGTTCCCACCCCATAGCATATAGATCACGTGGTGTAGTTGTATAATGACTGAGTAAAAAAAAAAGTGCAAAAAATTAGTGTCTTAAATAGAAAAGTTTGAAGAAATAAAGAACATAAAAAATCATACTTAAACCAGACGAACTAAGATGATGAATATTCAGATTAAGTAACTAGAATGGAATTTCCTATAAGAAAAGCATCTACTTACTTTTGTTTAATTCGCTACGCTAAATACTAACACTAGATAAATGATAACAAGAAATATGTCATAATAAAACTAAGAGGAACGCTAGCCATATACGCCCCTTCAATCTCAACACAAAGGCAAATACTTTGGGAGGGGCGCACACCAGAGGCGCACACCCCAATTTTTTCGTACTAGAAACAGGGAGTTGTGTACTGCCCCAAGAGTCTATAAGCAACAAAATCCTAAAGTTAAATAACAAACATAAAAGAGCATTACAATATTCTAATTACAATAAACTTACCAGGAATGAAACCGAGAGTGGAAGGCAATCATCGACAGGAGCATAGACGAAAGTTGAAGGGCAGCCGAGAGATATGTGCAGCCTAGGGTTAATGACCTATAAGCAAAACTGCAAAAACTAAAAAGAGGGCAGTTTTAAATCGTGTCACTAAAAGGGAATTTCCCTTGAGCAAGACAACTACTCACCATTGATTTACGCACTAATTTAAATAGTAACACAAGATAAATGATAAAAACAAGAATGTCATAATAAAACTAACAAGATTTCTAGCCATATACTCCCTCACAAGATCAGCACAAGGACAAACACTCTAGCCAGGGGCCCACAGCACAATGTTTGTCGTACTGGAAACTATGAGGCCCCACGAGTCTACAAGCAACAAAATCCTAAAATTAATATTTTTAATCTAAAATAAGACAAAACATTAAATTTTCAGACTATCAATTTGTATTACGATTTAATTAACTAACATAAAATAGCACTATAATATTATAATTACATTAAACTCACCGGGTCTAAAGCCAAGGGCGAAAGGCAGTCATCGACAACAACAAAGACGATAGCTTAAGAGCATATCAAAGCAACTTGCAACGTAGGTTTAATGTCCCATTAGCAGTAGTCGCGGTTCCCGCTCCATTCCATATAACTCACAAGATGTAGTCGTATGTATAATAAATGAGTACATAAAAAAGGTTTAAGAAATTAGTTTCTTAAATAGAAAATTTTGAAGAAGAAATAATATAAAACATCAAACTTATAAATATAAAAACTAAGACAATTTAGTATTCGGATTTGGAAACTAGAATGGAACTTCCCATAAGAGGAACATCTACTTACATATAACTCGCTACATAGATACGAACACTACATAAATGATAGAAATAAATATGCCATAATAAAACTACTGGGATTGCTGGCCATATACGCCCCCTCAATTTCAGCACAAAGACAAACACTTTAGGGTGGGCCCACACCCCAGTGTTTGTCGTACTTGAAACAGTGGGGACGTGCCCCTAGAGTCAACAAGTAACAAAATCCTAAAATTAAATAACCAACATAAAAGAGCTTTGCAATATTCTAATTACGATAAAACTTACCAGGAATGAAACCGAGAGTGAAAGGAAATCATGACAGCAGCACAGATGAAAGTTGAAGGACAGCCGAGAGCAACGTGCAACCTAGGGTTAATGGCCCATAAGAAAAACTGCAAGAACTAAAAAGAAGGCAATATTCAGATTGAGTCACTACAAGGGAATTTCCCTTAAGCAAGACATCTACTCTCCAATGACTTATTCGCTAATATAAATACCAACACTAGATAAATGATTAAAAAAAGTATGTCACAATAAAACTAACAATGTTTCTAGCCAAATACTCCCGCAGAAGATCGGCACCCAATTGCTTGTCCTACTGGAAACAGTGGGACGTGTTCGGCCCCACGAGTCTACAAGCAACAAAATCCAAAATATTTTTATTTTAAAGTAAGACAAACAAAAGGAGGTCAATTATTACCTCATTGATGTAACTATTACTAAACATCCCGATAGTTCCATACAAGTAGCACAACTTCAGCCTAGAGCTGAATCGAGGCACTCGCAATCCACCACTCTTTACCATCACTATTAGACATGGACATTAGACATGGTTTCTGCAGACTACTTGTGCATACTTAAAACGGCTAAAATCAGAAATTCAAAGCTAACTATTAGCACAATTACAACAAAAATATCTAAAGCAAAGACAACCTCATTTTTTTTCCCAATACAACACTAGAACACAGAAAATCCCAAATGCATACAGCATATATGGTCCTTGAAGGAGGGAAATAGAGTCATCTAAAGCAAATTCATGCTAATACATTCTAACTAAGAGCTCCACTACCCAAAACAGAAGTTAAAAAGAAGGAATGAAATTGCATACAGTCAAGTAAATTCACATACATACAGTCAAGTGAAAATCCTTAAAAAGGCAAACATAAGCCTAGATCAGATATCCATAGATGTGGATATGTAAAGCTAATGTATGGATGCATGTGATTGAATGAGTAAGGAAAGAGACATGATATAAATTTCATTGGTGAAATAGGAATCTAAGGACAAAGACATGTGGAATAGGCTGTCAACAAGATGAAAAAAGGTGAAGAGATCTAGAAGACAAAGAACATGGTTCTTGATTTGTCAGACCCCAAAAGGATTTCTACCCACATAAACAGAACAAAGCACTGCAGAAAAAAAGTTATTCTCAATACCAGTATTGGGATTATTTTCCATTAAAGGGTATAGTCTTCTATGATCTGCCGATTATTTCCATAAAAGGGTATAGTCTTCTTCTCTTAACTGCCCAAATTAGTGATGCCACAAGATTTACAGGGAATGAGTTGAGTTATTATAAACCATAGTACAAGATTGTATTTTGTACATGAATCAATTTTGTGTAGAGCTTTGTCATTTTATATAAAATGATGCTCCAGTTGTAAAAGGTAAAGGTTTGGGGTCCGGCCAAACCCCAAGCTTACCCTCTAAAAAGAAAAGGAACAAAAGAGACCAATTCTAAAAAAATAGAATACCTAAAACTAATACCTGAGTTAGACCCACTCATGCAAGTCAGATTTTCAGCCTATAGAGGCCTTAAAAGTCTGAGTTAAACCCATTCATCCAAGTCAAATTTGTAGCCTTATTAAAAGGCCATTAAAAATCTGGTTTTTAACCCCATTACAGCAACAAAATCTAGGTTAAACACCTCCCTGCGCAGCCCTTCAATCAGGTATGGCAGTCCCTCAATCAGGTATGAAGAACATTGAGTGTGGAAGTCCCTATTTATACAGAGGGGGTGTGAACCCCTATTGGTGGGCTTGAGAGGATAGGACTAGGTACTTGGTAGGTTCTAGGGTAGGGCAGGGTAGGATAGGTTGTAGGTTATTGGATAGGATAGGTTGTAGTGTTGATTTGTAGGTTATAGGGTTAAAGAGAGGATAGTCTAAACCCTTTTGTCAATATGACTTTTTCTCTTTACATAGGAGAGGAAATTTTGGGCTTAAACAAAAAGAAAGAGGTGATCAACCATGAATAGGAAAAATGGGTCCTAGGCTATTCGGTTTTGTGGGTTTTGGATATGGTAATGGGTGTGGATTTGGTTCATGGGTTGTTAGTAGATGGGTCATGGGTTTTGAATATGAATATTGGGTTGTGGGTTAGGGTATGTTTGGCAAAATTGGGTTATAGGGTTTTTATTTTTATCAAAAATTGGTCATTTTTTAAAAGGATGGAATTTTGGGGTGGATCTCTCCCTCTCGAACTCAAGGGCACCTCTGAGCTCACGGGAGTGCAAAAATTGGGTGCTTGCACCTATGTGGGTAAGTTCAGAGTTAGTTGCATTTGGAATTGAATGTTTGTGGCTTTTAGGATACTAGAGTAAAGGCTTTTTGTTTCCAATATATGCCATTATAAAGGTGGTTGATTAAATGGTCTATACAAAGCGTAAGGGATTCATCAAATGTAATAACAACAAAATACTTGACAAATTTTCTTAATCTAGTTCCTTCAGACAATTTTTTAGTTGCTAGATTAGCAACTTGTAGGAGCTTTACCTTAGTTTCACTGTAAGAAACCTTGGCTCCAAAAGTGATCGGAGTGTTACAAACTTTTCTGCAAGCTGCATAGAAGTGACTTATTCTCCTAACTTCATTATTCGTCCAACTTACCTACCCCAAAACGAAATAGGAGAATCAACATGAGAGATTATGTCAAGAAGTTGTAGTAAGGGCCCAGTTGTAACACTCCCACCATTCTGTTATTTTCGTTGTTAATAAACCTTGTCTTAGTAGAACTTCAAATGTTCAGGAAATGAATTCTTCATAGGTACTCGATTAGGAGGGAAAAATTATGATGACCGAAAAAAGGAAAAAGAGAACCTTTATGAAAGCCGAGCCCTCGAAATGTGATTGCTGGGTTAAGAATCTGCATAATCAAAGGTGGGGTGCAATTAGGCGTATGTGAACATATATTGATTACTGGGTCAAGAATCTGTAGCATCGAAGTAGGGGTACAATTAGGCATATGTATAACAATATTTGTGCATGAGTTCAATCTTTAAGACCTACCGATGTCGTCCATCTCAAAGGCATCAGCTAACTTATCACATTTAGCTTTTAAGCGAGCCTCGAGCTTAGGGCAAGTGATATTTGATATTATGGCATGTCCTACACAAGGACATAGCCAAGTCATATGACAATGTGAAATGGTTCAGAGTAAATTTACAGGCTTCATTCAGTTGAAAGCTTAAGAAAAAGATTTGAAAAAGACTGCATATTTGAACATAACTATTGAACTTCAAACTACTGATTAGCTGAAAAACAGTTCAAGTCATCATACAGATTAATTCAAATCAAACATTCAGAAACCGGACGGTAAATGTTTTTCCTGGTTTTTAAGTATCTTCTGCACTACCATCATGTGGGATAACATACCACAGTATATGGGTTTTGCTGGCATCTGCAACAACCAGCCAATGCTCTAGAGACTCATAAACCTGAAATCACCTAGATATGTTAAAATGATAACTCTCAATTCAAAACTAATGTGATACCAAAACATTTAATCATCACTACATAATAACTCAAGTAAAAATCTGCTTTTTTAACCCCCCTTTTGAAGACAACTTATATAGGCTTTTATAAATATGTCACTATAATGAGCATATTAAATTTATTGGAGACTTGGATTTTTGTATTCCTAATTAATTCCAAGATGACAAAAAGAAATTGGACATCTGTACTTCGATACCGATATCTTTAATTTAACATATTTCTCTATATCAGTATAAAAACATTGATGCTAGCTAATAGCTCGGATGTGTGTTGTGTAGCCAGGGCCTTGGAAATCTGTAATTGAACATATTTCTCCAAAATTTTTAAACAAGAGAACATAAACAAAGCAGTTTCTGTCTAGAAGTAGGAAAACAATTATTAACTATGTACAAGGCTCTATTTTAGCTATGAGAATTCTAAGTTTGAGAAATTGAAACCTGAGGAGAGCTCTTCAAGCCAAGCCGTGGGTACAGACCTTGAACGTCTCGAATTCCTCCAAAATTTGCCACTGAAACAGCCTATTGATACTCTTCCACCATTGCGTTCACCTCACAGTAAATTGCCGACAAACCCCACCTCAGATTACTCGAAATGAAGAAAACAAAATATCACCAACTTTTTTTTATGAACACAAACCCTAATTCCCTAAAACAGAAGCAACAACCAAAAGGGAAAAGAAACACTAACCGTAGAATTCCAAAAATCGTTAAAGAGGAAGAAGAAATGCTTACCATGGCTTCCAAATAACGTGATCTCTCCCTCGACATTTCCTCTCTCACCTGCAAGACCTGTCGAAAGTTATGGGTCATTAAGGTACATGGAATAAGGGATGTTTTGGCCAAAAGAAAGTTAGCGTATTTTAGTCAAGAAAACTATGGGCACTTTGATCATTTTTTAAAATAGAGTATTTTGGTCATTTTTTAAAAGGATGGAATTTTGGGGTGGATCTCTCTCTCTCGAACTCAAGGGCACCTCTGAGCTCACGGGAGTGTAAAAATGGGGTGCTTGCACCTATGTGGGTAAGTACAAAGTTAGTTGCATTTGGAATTGAATGTTTGTGGCTTTTAGGATACTAGAGTGATGGCTTTTTGTTTCCAATATATGCCATTATAAAGGTGGTTGACTAAAAGGTGTTGTTTCCAATATATGCCATTATAAAGGTGGTTGATTAAAAGGTCTATACAAAGAGTAAGGGATTCATCAAATTTAATAACAACAAAATACTTGACATATTTTCTTAATCTAGTTCCTTCAGACAGTTTTTTAGTTGCTAGATTAGCAACTTGTAGGAGCTTTACTAGTTTCACTATAAGAAACCTTGGCTCCGACAGTGATCGGAGTGTTACAAACTTTTCTGCAAGCTGCATAGAAGTGACTTATTCTCCTAACTTCATTATTCGTCCAGCTTACCTACCCCAAAACGAAATAGGATAATCAACATGAGAGATTATGTCAAGAAGTTGTAGTAGGGGCCCAGTTGTAACACTCCCACCATTCTGTTATTTCCGTTGTTAATAAACCTTGTCTTAGTAGAACTTCAAATGTTCAGGAAATGGATTCTTCATAGGTACTCAATTAGGAGGGAAAAATTATGATGACCGAAAAAAGGAAAAAGAGAACCTTCATGAAAGCCGAGCTCTCGAAATGTGATTGCTGGGTTAAGAATCTGCATAATCAAAGGTGGAGTACAATTACGCGTATGTGAACATATATTTATATATATTGAAATTTGATTACTGGGTCAAGAATCTGTAGCATCGATGTAGGGGTACAATTAGGCATATGTCAATATATATATATATATAACAATATTTGTGCATGAGTTCAATCTTTAAGACCTACCGATGTCGTGCATCTCAAAGGCGTCAGCTAACTTATCACATTTAGCTTTTAAGCGAGCCTCGATCTCATGGGCAAGTGATATTTGGCATGTCCTACACAAGGATATAGCCAAGTCATATGACAATGTGAAATGGTTCAGAGTAAATTTACAGGCTTCATTCAGTTGAAAGCTTAAGAAAAAGATTTGAAAAAGACTGCATATTTGAACATAACTATTGAACTTCAAACTACCGATTAGCTGAAAAACAGTTCAAGCCATCATACAGATTAATTCAAATCAAACATTCAGAAACTGGACGGTAAATGTTTTTCCTGGTTTTTAAATATCTTCTGCACTACCATCATGTGGGATAACATACCACGGTATATGGGTTTTTCTGGCCTCTGCAACAACCAGCCGATGCTCTAGAGACTCATAAACCTGAAATCACCTAGATATGTTAAAATGATACCTTTTAATTCAAAACTACTGTGATACCAAAACATTTAATCGTCACTACATAATAACTCAAGTAAAAATCTGCTTTTTTAACCCCCCTTTTGAAGACAACTTATATAGGCTTTTATAAATATGTCACTATAATGAGCATATTAAATTTATTGGAGACTTGGATTTTGGTATTCCTAATTAATTCCAAGATGACAAAAAGAAATTGGACATCTGTACTTCGATACCGATATCTGTAATAAGAACATTGATGCTAGTTAATAGCTCGGATGTGTATTGTGTAGCCAGGGCCTTGGAAATCTGTAATCGAACATATTTCTCCAAAAATTTTAAACAAGAGAACATAAACAAAGCAGTTTCTGTCTAGAAGTAGGAAAAAAATTATTAACTATGTACAAGTCTCTATTTTAGCTATGAGAATTCTAATTTTGAGAAATTGAAACCTGAGGAGAGCTCTTCAAGCAAAGCCGCGGGTACAGACCTTGATACTCTTCCACCATTGCGTTCATCTCACAGTAAATTGCCGACAAACCCCACCTCAGATTACTCGAAATGAAGAAAACAAAATACAAACCCTAATTCCCTAAAACAGAAGCAACAACCGAAAGGGAAAAGAAACACTAACCGTAGAATTCCAAAAATCGTTAAAGAGGAAGAAGAAATGCTTACCATGGCTTCCAAATAACGTGATCTCTCCCTCGACATTTCCTCTCTCACCTGCAAGACCTGTCGAATACCATTTAAAAGAAGAACAGAAAAGAAAACAAGAACAGACGAAGAATGGGATCTAAGCTTGAGCAATTGAAACCTGAAGGTCTCTAATTCCTCCGAGATTTTCCACTGAAACATACTCTTCCACCATTGCGTTCGCCTCACAGTAAATTGCCTACAAACCCACCTCAAATTACTCGAAATGAAGAAAACAAAAATATCACCATTTTTTTTTAATACAAACCCTGATTCTCTCTACCATTTAAAAGAAAACAAGAACAGAAGAGAGGATCGATTCAGAAGCTTCGTTGCTCTGGACCAAGATCTTCTTTCTGGCGATTGTTCTTGAAACCATCCATTTGAGCTGGCGATTTCTTCTTATGACCGTTGTGGACGAACTGGAGAATGAAGATGACGGAGGTGACCGTTGTGGACGTCTCATATAAATTCGAATTCTAATGACCGTTGCTTGGATTGCCAGCTGCTCTTCTTCGGAGGTGCGAGTGAATTCTGATGAAATGAGCTCGGGGTGGTGGGCAGCTTTAAATATATGCTCGTGGTTCTCTCAATTACAACACAAATACCTCTTTTTAACTGCTGTTTTAACTCTGGTTAACAACTATAACCTTTAGAGTTAACATTTTTTTAATATGCTTTTCTAAAAACCAAGGTTAGATGATTAACCCTAAGGGTTAGTGGGGCTTAACCACAGTTAATGGGTATTAATAGAAATATGTGTTGGCTTGTGGGGCGATGCAACCACTCTTTGGAATCTCGTTACAACTTATGCTCGGTTTGTTTCGACGTAAAATGGGGCAAAACAAATTAATTTCATGGAAATATTAATTATGTTTGATTGTTTGTATGTCAAATATTTCGTAAGTAAAATGTTTTACGAAAAATTATCCACTTTTCTGAAAAATGATTTACATTTAAAAAACTCGTAAGTCATTATTTCATAAAATACTAACCTCTTTATAAGTATTTTAAAAATTATCAAAATACCTTCATTCATAATTTTTTTTTAATTTTTAATTTCAATTTTTTTTTTCCAGTTTTTCATTTTGTTTATAAAAAAATTTACGCCTTATTTTCAAGAATGCAACCATACAACAAAAATTGAATGAAAAAAATCACATTTTACCGTAAATGTTTTCCCTTCGTAAATGATTTACATCGTAAAACCATTTACGTGCAAACAAACGGAGCATAAAGATAATTTCAAGTCATCTTTACTATTATAATGCGAGAGGCAGCGTAGCCTCATTTTTCCAAAATTCCCAAATTACCCTTATATAAAACAAAACTTTGATTTAATGTTTTACTTTAATTCTCAAACTACCTCTGGCTCATCTATCTATTTAAAGAATAGAATCACAACCAATCGCGAATTGCACCTGCGGTTTAACACGTGTCCCTTTTAACTCCTATTAACTGTGGTTAACTCCTTCCCCTAGCTCTCACGTGCATCGCATGTGCCACCTGCTAGTTTAAATAATGCATAAGGGCCCAGTCCATTAGAATGGAGTATGATCACATCCAATTGCAATTGAATTCAATTGCATGTGTGGATTGGATGAGGTAAAAAAAGGCACGAAATTCAATTTTTGATTTTTTTCCCTTCCAATCCACACATGCCACATATGCAATTAAATTCTCTTGAATTCAATTGTAATAGGTTGTGATCCTGTCTCATTAGAATGACACATATTACAAAGGGTTGTGCCTCATTCGTATAACCGTCGCCTTTCTCATCTGACTGAAGAATCGGGATCAACTTTTAAAATCTGAAAAGTCTATAATACCCTTATACAAGAGAATCAGTTACCGCATAATGTCTTGACCTCATTTAAATGCTTATTATTGTGGAGTCGGTCGATGGGTACTCCCAAATATACTCTCAAATCTACTCTCTAAACCTAACTATTTATAACCATTCATTAAAGGTCAGGATTTGAGTTGACTTATTTTGTCTTTTTTAATGCCACATCAGCTCTAATCCTAATCGTTCAAAAACTGAGATAAACGGTTAGGATTTGGTAATACACCTTGGGAGTATCCCTAGACACTGATTCATTATTGTGTTACGTATGTGGGTGAATGCATGGGTGTTCAGGTTGATTGACACTTGCTTAGAATGTAAGTAGTAAGAGTCATGTGCAGCTAGGTCTGTAACTATAAGTCATAGGTAAAGTTAGATGGAAAGATTTGCTTATACTTAACCAGTGGTATAGAATGAATGAATATCTATCTATCTATCTATCTTAAACCAACTCTATGTTGTTAATATAGGTTAACCCCTTAAAGAGGTTAATCTTATGGAAAATGGACCACAAGTTATCTTCCAAACTGATCACCCAATTGCAATTTGACACCTAATAGTTATTTTATTCTAACTTTATTTCTCTTTCCCCATGTGTTGAAATTTGATTGGGTGGTCAGCTTGGAAGAGGACCTTGGGGTGGTCCTCTAATCAGAACTCTATTCTTATTATTTTGTTGTTAATTAAATCCAAGCATGTTGATATTTTTTGGTAAACTCAATAACACCACAAGGTGATTACTGAAGGCAATTGAAGGAAAGACTCACACCACCCATGCAAACACACACACAGCATGTAAACAACACACCACACATGCAGCCCAAATAAGCTTCACCCTAGAGCTCTTCAAAACGGATACCAACCGTTTGAGGCGCCAAGGAACTTATAAGGGACAGCATGCTCGGATAGTTATCCGATATGGGATTAACACACACCCAAAGGCTTTAGTTTTTTTGGTAAACTCAATAATACCACAAGGTGATCATCGTCTCCACATGTTTGTTGTTTCCTATGAGAGTCGATGATTTTTCATTCCGGTTTATATTACTCAAATGGCAACTACTACTTGTCTTGTGTAATGAACTTGATCAACTCCTCTCCTCGCTTCACATCAACTTGGCCCCTTGTTTTGGTAATCAACTTGATATGTTGTTTTAAAGATAAAATGAAGGTTTTTCTTTACATGAATACAACCATGTTCCTAGGAAAAAATGACTTGTTGTAAAAACATTTTATATTTATAAAATATAATCGGTCATTCAATATTGACAAGTCTATTCTGCCCTTTTTTTTAATATTCATTTTGATCTCATCCATGGTGTTCAATGGGCTATTACCCATATTCTTTTTGATTGTCAAGTTGCTCGTAGTGTTTGGTGGGGCTCCTCGCTTTCTATCCGCACAGATCAGGGAGAAGCAAGAAGTTTAAAGGAATGGTGGCAACAATGGACCAATCAAGCTTTATCGGAGCAGCAAAGAACCTCCTTCATCACCATCTGTGTGTCACTCATGTGGAGCATTTGGAAAAATCAGAATGACAACTACTTTAAGTCGGTCCCTCCTGATCCGCTTAATATCATTCATCAAGCTGAAAATCTCGCCCAAGAGAGCATTCAGGTGTTGACAGCTAGAATTGACACACTTGTTTCGGGTCTGGCTTCCTCCAGTAATCCCAGGGGACAACGGAATTATCCTCTTAGTGGCTGGATCAGAATCACATCAGATGGCACATATAATCCCCAAACCCAAGCAGGCGGGTCAGGATCCATAGCTCGTACCTACAAAGGGACCATTCTCTTAGGCAAATTCCAGGCCATACCCGGAGGATCGGCCCTTATTGCCGAGGTAGTCGCTGTACGAAATGAGGTTGAATTAGGAACCTCGCAAGGATGGGAGAAGGTGGAGTTTGCTCTAGACTCGGAAGTTCTGGTGAAGCTCACCAATCACCTAGAGATCAAGGAGCCATTTGAGATCGCAACGATAATGGGGGACATCAGAAAGGAGCTCAGCAAAATCCCTCACTATGCTGTTAGCCATATCAGTTGAACCGCCAACTCGTTTGCTCACAAGCTCGCTAGCCATAGTATGAGTTTTGGTGTCAATGAAGATTACCAGCACCATCTTTTAAATCCCTGGAAATGTAGGAAAGTGTTGGCCGAAAGGAGACCTCAATTTGTCCATGAGGGTCCTTAAAGCCTTTTGTATCTCCCACCAAAAAAAAAGGGGGCTATTACTGTTTTATTTATTATTTAAAAAAAATGGTATCCATTTTAAAACATCTAATATAGAAGTTGGCTCTCAGTGATCACATTTTAATATATATTTCAAAAGAGATGATCTAATTGGTGTCGTTAATTCAATTATTTACACACACGTCCCTACTACGAATTTAAGATATTAGGTGCTTTGCAAATATAAATCATTAACTTTATATGTGTGTATTGCAAAATTTCATAATATATTACCAGTGTTTCAGACAACCATTATGGTATGATTTTCATTAGGGGTGTATACAAGCCGGGCTACCTTGATTGTTTGGCTCGGCCCGATCAAGCTGAGCTCATGCTTGATTTTTAGGCCCGATCGGGCCGAGCCGAGCCATGCGGAGCCTAGCAATCAAGCTTAAAAAATGTTCAAGCCGAGCACGAGCCAAGGCCTATTTGATTCGGCCCAACTCAAAGCCCGACTCGATTGAGGCTTGATTTAGTTCGACCTCGATTCAGCTCAAATATTATTTTAAAAAATAAAAAATATTATATATATATATATGTAGAACCCCAGAACTTTTTGTATATGCCTTGGAATGTGTGTCAAGGCATGATGCCTTGTAATCTCCAATTTCATGAAACGAGAATTGGAAACTTTAAGAATTGTTTCAAGAATGCTAAAATTAATTAAATAAATTATTTAACAATGTTTATAAGCCTTAAAAAGGTCCTAGTCATGTTTAGAAGAGGTCAAAAGGGAAGTAGGATAAGTCCAACTAGTAGGGATAGGTGAAATGGACTTAGCATCGAAACCCACAGAGAACCGATCACTCGGTCCATATTGGCGATCGATCGGTCCACAACCGATCGATCGGTAGCTATCGACTGGTGCACTTTTTTGTATTGGGAAAAATTCCAGAGAGCATGTTTTTGATCGACCGCTCGGTCAAGAACACCGGTCGCTCGGTAGGCAACCGATCGCTTGGTATTGACCACCGATCGATCGGTATACATTTTGCAGAATTTCATTAAGGGTTTTTTTCGTCATGTGGGCGTTTTACCCTTGCCTATTAAGGCTTGCTCGAGCCTTAGGTTCCCACACACTCCACTTAGCAGTATTTTGACAGAAGGGAGAGAGGAGAAAGGGGATTTCTAACCTAGGTTTCCAACTTGAGAGGGAATCAAAGGATTTGAAAACCCTAGATCACCACAAGCTTCGATTTCCTCAAACTCACGGTTCAAGCCCTCGAGGAGCACGTTCTTCAAGCTAGGGTAGCGACTCCACACACATTTTGGAGGGTTCTTCCTCATCCCTTTTCAAGGTCGGTACCTTATGCTACCCTCCTAGTTCATATTATTATTTCTTTTCTTCATTTTTATGATTCTTCTCTACTATCAAAGTTTGTAAATGCTATGGGATAAATGAATGGAGGATGATGGGTGATGGATGTCGTGTGGATGTGTGATGATGAATGGAATGGGAAGGGCATTGTATCAATAATAAATACACGTGTATGTTCTGAACATAAACCCATCTAGAAAAGCATGGTATGGCTTTAACAAATAATGTACACACCACATGTTTGATGAAATGCCAAGGTGAAGAAAATGAATTGTAAATCAAGAAATGCATGCTTAAAGGCGTATGAAATTGCTAGGGATATGATAGTGTGATTAATTGCTTTGTATAAATGACATGAATATTTACTTGTTTAAATTTATGATATTCTATGTATTGTTGAAATTCCAAATGTCATATTTAGTTCCAAGTGAAAGCATGTACACGATTTCACGAGCACGGCATGCATGACATGGTTTACCGGCGTTTTCAAGAATAAGGTTTTAGAGGTCGGACATATCTTACAATATGTTTTGCCTCACTTTCGACAAGAACAAGAACAAGCATTACACATGAGGGAGTTTACACTTCCCTCCCTTAAACATTGAAAGAGGGGTCTCCCCTCACTCACAAGTACATATCTTTGAAAGAAGGGTCTCCCTTCCCTCTTAAGTGCATATCATTGAAAGAAGGGTCTCACTTCCCTCCCAAGTGCATCTCACAAGTGCATGTCACAAGCGTATCTCACAAGTTACGTGAATATGTTTAAATCTCAAGCAAGCACGCATGACATGACACGCATGACAGACAAGTAAGACATACATGACAAGTTTTTCAAGTACGAAAAGAGTATTTTAAGTCAAGTCAAGTGCATGATGATTTCAAGAGTTTTATCGGCTTTTATGTGATGCAAGCATGGATATACACTATTTGACTTTCATGTTATTATATGAATTGCTTCCTGCTTTATATATGGTTATTGTTATGTTGTGACTGTTGGTTAGCATTTGGTACACGCTGAGTATTCCATGCTTAGTCGTACGTTTATACTGGCAGGTATTGAGGGAGCTGCCGCTCCTTTCGACATCTGTGCTCCTGGCCCATGGGTGGAGGAGGAGAATGTTGAGGAACCTGTGGAAGAACCTCCTGAAGAGGGCTACTACTAGGTGGTAGTTTCTGAGTGATTGTGGGTGAGCTTGAGAGAGTTATACTCATGTATTTTTGGCGGGCATGTCCGTACTTTCTTTTGTTTCATTTTGTACAACTTGGATCATGTATATATACTTAAAGGTTTGGTTAGTCTTCCGCTGTGTTATGTTAAGTTAATGCTTCCATTATTGTGTCTTTTTTGTATATGCTCTAGGTATTTTGCAGGATGGTTTGTCAAGCAAGTCATGTAAGTCATGATAAGTCGTCCAAGATTCACTCTAACTCCTAGGGTGGGTTTTGGGTTGCGACAATATATGTATATATATATATAATATAAAATATTGTTATTTTATTTAATTTTTTTTAAAGTATTCAAGCCGAGCTCGAACCAAGACAAGCCCGACTAGAGCTTGAATCAATTCGGGCCGAGCTTTGAGCCGATTTTCCGAGCACCATTTTGGGCCGTGCCAAGCTTCAAGCCTAGAGTAAACCCTTTCAAGTCAAGCTGAGCAAGGCCAAGCTCGGCTTAGCCCGGCTCGAATACACCCTTAATTTTCTTTGTCTGTTTCTATTCTATATTCAATGACTCACATATTTTATATTCAATTACATATGTTGTTGAAGTTCTTCTCTTTCTTGTTTATAGGCTAGGGGAAATGCACGTGCAAGTGCAACGAAGCTTGTTTCCTTCATTTCTGAGCTGCCTCCACATAGAATAGAGCTACTAAGGAGGATAATATTTGCGCCATTGACACAAATCATAGAAATGAGATTTGTATCAAACATTTTTTTTTATAGTAAAAGCACACCTTATCATTGATTAAGAGGTATTACAGAACCAGGGAGGGGTTCTTCCGGGTAAAAAGATTCCACCCAGTTGAACTTGCTGTTAGAATTTTGGTTACAAATGCTTTCGACTAATGAAGGTTAAGAGCTCGTTGGGCCATAGTATGAGCTATGCCGTTGCCCCTGCGACTAATGAAGTTATACTGAACTTGAATCGCCCTATGGTTGTATTGTAATAAATGGATATCCTGCAGGATAGAGTGGGTGTCCCAGTGGTGGGGCTCCGAAACTCCTTGAAGATAGTCGATTAGCTCTTTTGAATCCAACTTGATGATCACACAGTTCCAACCATTCCGCATAGCTGTTCTAAGCCCCAACTTAATCGCTTTAGCTTCTGCTATGCGGCTACTCCATCCCATGATGGCCTTTCGGAATACAGACAAGCTTTCACCCGTGCAATCTCGAGCAACTCCTCTGACACCTGCTGCATAACCACTTTGGAGGGCGTCACCATCCACATTGATTTTAATCCAACCTTGCTTAGGCGCTTTCCATCTTTCTTTGACTGGGGTTGGCCTTGGAATGTTTGGCAAGCGAGTATGTAGCTCAAGAACATATATAGCTTTCAATCTTTGCTATAGCTTCCCATGGGTCTAGACGTGCATTATTGAACACCACATCATTACGGAGTTTCTAAATAAACCATAATGTGAGACATAAACAGGACTGTTCTTTTATTCTTTTAGAGAGGAATACACTCCCGAATATACTTAGTATAGGGTAAATAAAACTCTTATTTACAAAGTTAGATGTTTCCCTTGTCCTTGGGCTTAATTAGCTCAGTTGCGCAAATATGTGAGGAGCCTATCACTGTCTCTCCTCTCCGCCTACTTGTTTTCTGCTTTCCTTAGTTAATAATGCTCTCATTAGTGAGAAAGAATTGATGATAATAAATGCAGACCCTTTTGACGAACTCGTTCTCACTTGTATATATTCTCTCTATTTTTTTAATTTCTAATGGATCTTGTAAAATAGATTGTTATTATGTAGATCTTGTAGATCCTCCCTAGGTTTAGCCAACAACCTTAGGGTAGAATTATCCATTTTAAGGTAATCAATAGCTTCAGTGTAGCTGATAATAACTTGAATAGTAAGAGTTTCTACAACATCGAATGATTCGTTTCCACCTTTCAGGTGATCCATTTAATTTATTTTATAATTAATATTTTACTTTTTCACGGTGACTATTTCTTAATATTTTTCATTTTTCATTTTAAATTTTCGCTTTTTTGTGTGTAGGTGTGGGCATACGAGCATATTCGTGTATCTGCACCTGAGGATGTGCCCTCTTCTTCATCCCCTATTGGCCACTTCAATAGAAGTGGGCGGGATTAGATCCCAGGTCCCTAGTACGACGCCAAGGGACTTTACTAACTATCATGTTGGGGAGAGTCTAGAAATTCAATGTGCCTTAAAAATCAAATATGGAATTCTAATTCAAGCAAGCTACGGTGGTATTGATGCAGTTTTGTTATCTCAAACTCAGAAGAACTTGATTTAAAAGAGATAAGGGAATGGGTAGACCTCTACCAGAGAAACATAGGCGGGATTTGATCTGAGGTCTCTGGTACGACGCCAATGGACTTTACCAACTAGCATGTTGGGGAGAATCTAGAAATTCAATGTGCCTTAAAAATCAAATATGGAATACTAATTCAAGCAAGCTACAGTGGTATTGATGCAGTTTTGTTATCTCAAACTCAGAAGAACTTGATTTAAAAGAGATAAGGGAATAGGTAGACCTCTACCAGAGAAACATAGGCGGGATTCGATCTCAAGTCTCTAGTACGACGCCAATGGACTTTACCAACTAGCATGTTGGGGAGAATCTAGAAATTCAATGTGCCTTAAAAATCAAATATGGAATTCTAATTCAAGCAAGCTACGGTGGTATTGATGCAGTTTTGGTATCTCAAACTCAGAAGAACTTGATTTAAAAGAGATAAGGGAAGAACTACTAGTCTCAACCTTCTGGGTTCCCTTTCCACGGTTAATGTTATTGATGCAACTAGTAGTTGTGAGGATCTGGTGTTCTTTAAGCCCAGTTGAAAGTGAAGTGGTGAGAAGGCACACAAGTAGTGACCTAAAGAATCACTACTTTTACCCATGGTAATGGCAATGTTTCAATACATAAATGTGGCAATTTTGTACCAGTGACAGTGCTCACGAAAACTCATTGCTCCATCTAGTAAAAAATCTGAAGAGGAGGCACCATGGAAATGGGGCTGTAGCTTAATCCGGTAGTGATTTGTGTCCAAAGCGTGAGGGTTTGGGTTCAATTGTAATTCACTAATCAAGAATGTAATCACATTGCAAAAGTGAATGAACCAACAAACCCATCATTACATGAAGCCGCCTGCCTGACCCATTTATTCCCCTCTTTTTCTTTTTTTTTTGGATTTTGAATTTGATTCTAGATCATCCAATTGCCTTGATTATCGTCTAGGTGATCTCATGGGTGGGCTTATAGCCAGGCATGTCTACCATGAGTTGTATAGCGGTTTTTTAACATTAAAAGATCACTACTTGCTCATGTGAGATGACCATGGTTGTTGAATGTTAAAGAGTTTATAGAATACTAGTTGGGCAGGCACGTGCAAGGCAAATGGGGGCGTAGAGTAAACTTGGGAACAGTCCTAATAATTTTAGATTTGTGGGCAGTCCTTGGGGATCTCAGGCCTCAACCCACGGCACAGAGACACCTATTTGAACTGCCATTTGAATATGTTAATAAGCAGCACAGGCACAGAGGAACCTATGTGATTAATTGCCACCTGAATATGTGAATAAGCAGCACATTACCACATTGATGCTTAACCTTCAGCAAAAGCTGCAATCAAAATTCACAAGTGGCATTGGGAAGTCAGAATCCAAACTACAGCCAGAATTTTCTACCACACTTATATTACAACGTGCAAACAATCAATTAATTTGCCATGTTTAAAGACTACACGACATTATTTCTCATGTAGAAATCTGCATATCAATATTTTATATAATGCACTCATAGTCTTGAACATGTTAATTTTTTAATATTTTTAGCTTATGATGATGAAAAATGAGTGAGAAAGAAGGGAAATCTAGATCTAGGGACAAGAACAAGATCCATAAACAAATTTTATGTCAAAAGAAAAATGAAACAAACAAAAAATTTCCATGAGACCTAAACACAAGCAGTGATTTCCTGACTTATCAATAAATGGACTAAGCTACAAAATGAGCAGCATTGTAACGTTTTATTTGGGTCCTGCTAGATATAGCCAACAGCGTATGGATCAAAAGTTCAAAGAAATCAGAGAAGCGAGGATGTTATGTACCAGTATCCAATAGCCAAAAATCCTTTATGTGCCAAAATATTCCTCGCGAACATAAAAGTTTAGTCCGATGACCTACAAGCACAAGAGATGTTTGTTTAGTCATAATTTTTTTGACCTACCCTATAAAACCCACCCAAAAGTTTTGCAAATTCTCACAGTGGTTCCCAAAATAATTTTCTGCCCCCAATAATAGAATAAGTAAGAAAAGAGAACATAGAGAGGTGCATGGAACATGGAACAAGAAACATAAATTAATTAACACATCGCCAAACTTCCAACTTCTGAAAGGATTTTGCATATCATACTGGCCGAGTGCTGATGGCCTGATAATAACTTAATAAGATGGCTATGCAATTAAATGAAAATTTTAATGGGCATCACAGAACATTTAAAAACTTCAATAATTTTTATGATTGGTAATAAGTAAAAGAAATATATAATAGAAAATAGAGAAAACAAGTAGAAGAACAGAATGACAGCAGTCAGCTTAATCCACAACATTCTGTATCCTTGTTGACACCATTCTTGGCCAATAAATCTGCCTTATCGATCACTGACCATATGAGTCCCAGATATTTTCAAAAGAAAAAGAAAAAGATGTTAATATGAGTCCCAGATTTCTTCAGGAAAGAAAAAGAGTAAAGAGGTTTCAAAAGAAGGCAAAACAAATGCTAGGAACATTGTAAGCATTGTTTTATCCATGTATTTGTACATTCGTTGCCTTGAACCATGAATTTACATATTGGAAACAGATTAGTTGTCAGAAATTACACGAGGAAAATCAATTTAGGAGAAAGTTGGTGGGCATTCTATTTTCCCGTGATTTAAATCAGAATAGAATAATTTTCAGTGGCCTGGACTCAGGTTTATAGGAAGCAATCAGGAATATCCAACAAACAATAAGTTTCATTAAGCATTGCTACAATGAATGGTAGTAATTTTGTCAGTCAAATCACCTCGCAGATTCTACCCAAGCGATCACAAGGGAGTTTCATCAAACCTAACAGCATCCATAAACAATACTAATGGCAAGCCATGTAATACAGTCTTCAATTCAAAATATTCAGTCAAATAGCAGCTAAAAATAGTAGCAGTTCCAAAATTTCCTCTCATTTGCTACAAACCTGCCAAGATTCTTTACCCTTGAAAATATAGAATACGAGTGTTTCCTTCACATCTGGTCAAACTTAAAATTGTCTCCTCCTTGACAATGAAAATAAACAGTTGGCTTGGCTTTTCGCCACTCTTGGGTTTTAAAATTTTGAATGGACTCAAGTGTAATGATATCTGATGTTAAGATTCCTGCAAAAGAGACGAAATCACCAATTCGAGCATTTGGAAGAATAACTAACGCTTTGAGCCACACAGAGCATAACTTTGGGGCAAAAATAGATTAGGAAAGCATTTAAATTCAAAGAATGTTATCTAATATCATAAAGATTAACTCAACAACACCATGAACAAAAAATACTTGTAATTTTCTTCTCAAGAAATTCATCAAACATAGATTCCTCTATATTGAACAACAACCCTGTCGAATTTTGTTTGTATACTCTAGCTTTCCTATCAAACTCAGTTCAGAATAGAAACCACCAACTCATAAGTATACAAAAAAGAATGAAGAAGAGAAGACACTTCCTTGAATACCCTCAAAGTAAGTTACAATAACTGCTTTAGACTCATATCTCCCCAAACATTATCTAAATCTCCATAATCAAAATCGATGCTCACACAAACATCATCATACTCATGAAACCAATATTACCATTTGTAGATAATCACAGAGAAGGCAATTGCAACGAACCCACATACCCCAAAACAGAAGATCCCTCTAAAACCCATCTCCATCACAAAACCAGAAACTTTTTGGAAAAAAAATGTATGCATACATTTTTAGCAGTTTCCTTCTCATTCAAACCCAAATTGGAATAAATTAAGACGGTTCTTAAAGAAAACCATGAAGGAAAAACAGAATTTTTTTTAAAAAAAGAATGAAAATCCACGAAGGTTAAGTGGGTTCTTAAAGAAAAATCAAGAAGGGAAAACCAGAAACCTTGAAGAAATAATGAAAATTCACTTCAAATCTAAATGGGAACAAAATCCTAAGGCTTTGTTTGTTTGCATGGAAAATAAGATGGAAAAGAAAACTTTTCCAATGGAATTATTTTCTAGGAAAATTTTTCCAACTCTTCTATTTTCCACTGTCTGGCTAGAAGGAAAAAAAAATCTCAGAAAATCATGAGAAAAATTATTTTATGTTCGAATGCTTTAAAAAAAAAAAATTAAGTTTTTTTTCCGGGCCTCTTAGAGCACCCAACTAAGTCCCCCGGGCCATGTAAATCCCCTTATACTACACAATCAGGAAAGCCGAGATTAATCAAGAAAGCCGAGATAAATCCTGAAGGGTTGCCAATAAGGCGAAAGGACTCGAACTCAAGACCTCCACTTCTTGATGCATGGTCTTGGCCACTAGCCCAACCCCTCGTTGGTTACTCAGATATACATGGATAACAATTTCTAACACGGTCATTTACTCGCCTTATTCGCATGTTGGATTAAGTTTCAACCAATTAATTAGGATATCAAATTCAATTTTCTCAATCCAAAACAAAGAAACCTAATAAATCATTATATGATAATATAACAATAACCTAATGTATCAATCCATTGACACATGAATCACCACCGAATGCTACTGTGGGTAGCACAGAGGCCGAGTAATTTACATACATCACTGTTGTAACTGCTACTATATCAACATCTAATGGCTACTCTCTGTCTATCTGATCTTGTGAGTTCTGTGTCTTCATTTGTGTTGAGAGTTCGATATGTAGGATGGGGTCTACTCAATGGCACACCACTGCAACAATTGGAAAGAGTTTTTGTGCAGCAATGACATCTGAATCTGCGCATTAGTTCCATGAATGAATTGGGATAGGAAAATCTGTGCTATCACTCATGTAATCCTAAGAAGTAAGAAAGGCCATACCTGCAATCTTGCACCTGGGTTTTATCGTTAGATGAATCCCCATGTATGACCTGAAACACTAAAGTTTGAACAGATTGAATGATTCTAAATTTCAAAATACTGGATTTATCAAGTAATATTGGACAGGAAGAAAAATATAGCAATCGTAGAAGGAAATTTTTTTAGAATAAGACCTCTCCTAGCAAGTCTGGCCCTGACGCCGCTGATGGAGTTCTTCATTGACACAATGGGTAATTGTATCAAGTTGAGTTGCTAACTTTGAATTACAAACTACCTGTCAAGATTTTGAAGAATAAATTCTTTATACCAAGGTATATTTAATGTCCCTTAAGATAATTGCTCACTGAACTAGTATAGATGGATGAATGAACCATCTAGCATATCAAAGCCCCAAGGCGAGGAGAATTGGAGGATGTGGATTTGTATTATGAGGTCTATAATTTCAGAGATGAGGAATTACAGACACTGATCAAATGCTAAAGTGATCAAGCCCATGAACTGGCATTACTCATTGCACAGTTAATAATATAATTCATTCAAGAAGTTTTGGAGTAAACAATGTCAACACTGAAAATCAGCAATGGGTGCGACTCCATTCTCGGTCTCCTTATCTACCGTGAACCGGAGGCTACTACTCTCACTGTACCTGTTGCTGTGGAGTGCTCGATCCCCAATATCTCCCACTTGTGAGACAGTCTCACTTTCACTGTCATCCTCTACTTGAGTACTAGCCCCACGTAAGAAATTGAACGCCTTCTCCAAGAAGAAACTACACTGCTTGTCCTGCGAATTGACCCGACTTGTTTCAGTCCAATACCATTCATCACCAAGTTGGTCTTGATTGAAACTTCTGCTCTCAGATACAATATTGAAAATGGCAAGATCTGATATGCTTTTCATTCTCTTTTTGTGCAGAAAATGCAGGGGTGATTTAAGGCTTCTTATAGCAAAACATCTGCATTTCAAGAGTTCTTGATAAACCCTTCTCGAAGAGACTCAAAGTGTATTACAAGATATCCGATCCCAATAACTTATTCAGCTGATGCAGAAGTTAGAGTTATGTTTATCACAGCATGTGAGCTTCTTTCAAGTGAGAGGAGGTATTTCCATAAGCTAATGGTTTTGTACCTTGATAATCAGAATAATATCCACATTGCAGCTACTCTGGTGAGTGAAGTCATACTCACGGTTTAAAATTAAAATTGACGTGAAGGCGATGGAATCCTCCTCTGGCATGCTTCAACTGGAGAAATGCAAGTTAAAATGGCTAATTTGGCATCTGGGAATTAGTGAATGTCTTGAAGGATTTGTTGTGAAATAGCATGGTCAGAGGGATCAAGTTAGCTTTATCAGTTGTTACAGAGTGCTCTATAGATATACATTGGAATCTGATGTATGCAATACAAATGGAGGAAATATATATTAACAGTGAAGTCGGGTCGACTATAATTGTCTAGTTGGAAGATCCCTCCTTCCTTAATCGAGAAGGCAATCCAACCTTTGAACTTTAAAACTTTGAACATGCTTCAAATAGCAAATTAGCAATGATATAAAGTATTTTTTTAACACCATTTTCGAAACTCAAGACATGAAGGTCTTAAGTGATTTTTTTAACACCAATTTCGAAACTGAAGACATGAAGGTCTTAAGTGATTTTTCAAGAATGTGTAAATTAAACACAAGATTTCCAATCCTAGCAGAAAAGGAGGTCAATGGGTAACTATTACCTCATTGATGTAACTATATTACTAAAAATCCCGATTGTTCCATACAGAAGTAGCACAACTTCAGCCTAGAGCTGAACTGGGGCACTCGCAATCTAGCACTCTCTACCATCACTATTAGACATGGACATTAGATATGGTTTCTGCAGACAACCTGTGCATACTTAAAAAGGCTAAAATCAGAAATTCAACGACCTTATTATGAGCGGCTTTTGTGATGCATGTTTTACTAATAGCACAATTACAGCAAAAATATCTAAAAAAATCAGACTTAAAACTATAGGAACTAAGACGATGTAGTATTCGGATTGAGTCACTAGAATCAAATTTCCCTTAAGAAGAACATCTACTCACCGTTGTTTAACTCGCTTACTAACACTAGATAAATGATAAAAAAAAAAAAGCATGTCATGATAAAACTGAGGGGATTGCTAGCCATATACGCTCCGGGTGGGGCCCACATCCCAATGTTTGTCGTACAATAAACAGTGGGACATGTACGGTCCCACGAGTCTACAAGCAACAAAATCCCAAAATTAATAATTTTATTCTAAAGTAAGACTAAACTTTAAATTATTAAATTATCAATTGTATTACGATACAACTAACAAACATAAAATAGAAATGCAATAAACTTACCGGGTATGAAGCCGAGAGCGAAAGGCAGTCATTGACAGTAGCACAAACGAAAGTTGAAAGGCAGCCGAGAGCAACATGCAGACTAGGGTTAATGGCACATAAGCACAAATGGGGATTCTTGATTGTTCCATATAGCTCACATGGGGTAGTTGTAAATGAAGGAGTACTTTAAAGCAGACTTAAAACTTTTATTTTAAAGTATGACAAAATTTTAAATTATTAGATTATGAATTGTATTACAATACAATTAACATAAAATATAATAGCAATATTATAATTACGATATACTTACCGGGTATGAAGCTGAGAGCGAAAGGCAATCATTGATAGCAGCATAGACGAAAATTGAAGGGCAGCCAAGAGCAACGTGCAATCTAGGGTTAATGGTCCTTAAGCACAAGTGGCGATTCCCGACCATTCCATATAGCACACATGGTCTAATTGTAAATGATGAATATGTAATGATAAACTCCCCCGTATCAGCCCGTATCTGGTCGATACGAGGCCGATTTGGGCCCGTTACAGGTGATTTTTCAGTTAAATTTTTTGTAAGACCCCGAAAATGGGATTCCCATTATTTTATATAATATATGTGAATAGTGTTTGTATACGATGTATTTCGTTAAAAATCAGAAAATTAGTGGGTTTGTCAGTATTTTACCGGACTTACTTTTTACCATTAAAACTCAGTATTTTTATTTGAAATTTTTACAGTAGGTGTTGGACTGGCTAAGGTTCAATCTCCTGTAATTTCGTAATTATGACTTATTGAACGAAGAAAAGTGGGAATTACCGGATGTCGAAAATGAAGCGGACGCGTGGGTGCACACATGTATGCCATGTGTCCCACTAACAAGATTTGACATTTGTCTTTCAAGAAACAAGTGTCTCTCATGTGTTAAAAGATATATAAGAAGAAAATAAGCTAATTCTCTCTCATTTTGGAGAGAGAAAATCTGTTGCAGAAATCTGTGCTGAGAACATAGTTGCCGGGAAGCTATGTACAAGGTGGGAAGCTCGCTTCCTAGGAAGCTCGTTTCCCAGCCTCGCTTCCATCAATTTTCATTTAGTGGTCAAGGGGGTTATGTATTTACTATTTAGGAAGTAATGGGATAGACCTAAGTCTAAAGCCTACGACATATATCCTAAACAAGTATCATTGAATTGAAACCTAAGATTCTAAGGTACCTACTTCTCCACAAATATCTCATTTAAAATAAAATTTAAGGTATGATTAGTCATCCTAATATAATGAGAACGAGGCACCTATATCTATTTCTCGCTTCCCGTTTCCTAAGGATTTTTTGAGCCTCGCTTTCCGCTTCCCGCTTCTCGCTTTGGCTTCGCTTCTCGCTTCCGCTTCACGATTTGGTAACTATGGCTGAGAATTCTAGAGAGAGAAACACTTTTCTAGAGAGAGAAACAGGAGTGAGAAAGAGGAGAAAGAAAGGAAGAGAAAGAGAAGAGGAGTTGGACCTTGGGGTTTCTCGATGTCCCCGACGCCTCGATTGGTGTGTAGAGAGAGAAAAAGAGAGAGTAGAGAGAGAAAGGGGTTCTAGAGAGAGAAAGCTGAAGTGGTGCTCATTTCTCTCATAATTTTGAGAGAGCAGAAATTCTAGTGTTGTTGGAGCAAATTTTTACAGAGAGAAACAAGAGAGATTGTAGAGAGAGAAGATTCTAGTGAGAGAAAGTGAAGTAGTGAGAGTGGCTCACTACCCCAAGGTTTTCCGGTGTGCTGAATCTGATTCCGGCATTTTTTTAGCCTCAGAGACATATTCTAGCACCTAAAGGGGGCAGTCTACCACAAGATTTGATTTACGGTCTACGGAAGCGAGTTAGATTTTCTTCCATCGTTAATTGATATCCAAAACGTCCTCAAGCTTGGTTTCCAGTCCACAGAAGTGTAAAAGCTTCCTTTTAAGGTACATATACTCTACTAGTTGGCTATGTTAATTATTGTTAGACATTAGGACTTTTAAATGGTATTTGTAGAACTAAATGATTTATGGTCTTGTAATTGTGAAATTTCGTATAAACTAAGTATGTTGTAGGATGTTCTTGATTTCTCCTATTGTTTATAAATAACATGCATAATCGTATATGGCTGTGTAATTATAATTTATGTATAGACTAAGCATGTCTAGGACTTTCTTGCTTTCCTTATTGTTCATAATGAAATGCATGATCATTCATGGCTTTGAAATGATGAATTGTGTATTGTTTTTTTTTTATTGAATACAAGTACTCAAGAATGATTTCTGTTTAAAGAAGTTTGATTTCAAAAGAAGGTTTTCAAGTCAAGTGTTCAAAGTGAAGGGCTACGATGCGAATGTGAAATGCTATGATAGCATTTGACAAAATAAGGATCGTCCGATCTAAGCTATAACCTTTGTGACGATGCCCAAGGTTGTAAGGGGATTTCTCCTTGTAGGATTTTTACACGCTTCTTTCACAAAGCAAAATAGGTAAGTAGTGGTTTATTCTCCTTTCCTTGTGTGTCTTTCCCAAATAAGGGAAGACCCTTTATATAGAGAATAATAGATCCGTTGGATCATTAATTCTCATAGCTTGATCAAAGGAAAATGTTATCAGATCTACGGTCTGGATTAAACCACATTATTGTCTCACCACACCCCTTGGTCAAAATGGTTACCCAGCTTATATATGTGTTTTACTCCGGTCAAACTAGCCGTTGTGGCTGTTGACTTGGTTTTACACCATTTAATGGTACACTCTGATCAAGGTACCCAATCTGATCAGATGTGCCCCATCATCAGACGTCCCACAATGTCAACATGCATATCATGATCATGCATATGCAACATGAGATAAAATACTAATATATAATAGATATTTATTTTGTTTTTAAAACATGAGTGAAGATATAGTGCATGTGAGGTGTATGAATGTATGTATGCAACTAAGTTTTACCCAACGGATTGAGGCTTTCTATTAATCCAGATTTATCCATCAACCGTGGTTATTCCGATCAAGGGCTTGTAGCCACATGATCCTACACAAAGCAAGGGTTTTTCATGAAGCATGCATGATGTTTAAGTGTAACAAGGCTAATGTGTTCCGTTCCACTATAGTTCGGGCATTAGCAAAGTAATTAAACTAGTGTGTTCCGTTCCACTATAGTCTGGGCACTAGTCAAGTAAGAATAACACTAGTGTGTTCCGTTCCATCATAGTCCGGGCACTAGTCACAAGTGAAATACACTAGTGTGTTCCGTTCCACCATAGTCCGGGCACTAGACAAGCAAGATAAGAAGCTAATGTGTTCTGTTCAATCATAGTTTAGACATTAGTTAAAAAATGTAAAAGACATTAAGAAAAACTAGTATGTTCCATTCCACTATAGTCCGGTCACTAGTTAATAAAATGTGAAAAGCATGAGTATATGCATGTATATGAAATAGGGTAGCTGTAGTCAAGATATGATACATGTGTATGAAATGCATAATGATAAAGGGTGATATATGTGATGTGTGTTGGAAAAGTATGGCTATGGATATGTGTATTGAATATGAAATATGGTAATTGTGAAATGATGTATTATATGGTGATTGAGTATGGTAGTTTGTAATAAGTAATGCATGGTAATGGTGAAGAAATGACAAGTAGACATGCATGTATTATATATGTAATTGACAAGAAGATGACATAGTTAAAACATGGTTTTCAAGCAAGGTATTGGCAATTGTGAAGAAATGACAAGTAGACATGTATGTATTATATATGTAATTGACAAGAACATGACATAGTTAAAACATGGTTTTCAAGCAAGGTATTACACATCAAGCATGTGATTTGAAAAGTATGTGCAAATGTTATTTCAAATGATGTTTTGAAATGCTTAAATTCAGTTATGATTTCAAGATATATGCACCAGTTGAGTTTTTAAAAAAATTATTGTTTCCGCTCTCTGATTTCAAGTACGCTTAAATTTGTTTAATTGTACATTGAATTGCCATATTATATATTGCAAGCATATTATGATTTAATGTTCTTAACATGGTTAGCTAGTAGTTTGTATGCACTGAGTATTCAAACCTCAGCCGAACTGTTATTTCGGTACGTACACTGCTGGCGTTGCGCACCGGAACCATGAGTTGATGACAATGATACTTGATAGAGGATCTTGCTCAGTGTCACCTTACGGAGAAGAGGGTCTTGAGAGATAACTGTATTACTGCTTTAAGGGATGAGAAGTAGAGTCATGTGTGTTTGGGAAAGTGAAAATGTCCACTTTGTTTATGATGTAAATTTTGTACACTTGGAATACAATTGTTGTATTAAGATATTTTCTAGTTCGCTTTTTAGTATGCCTTAAATGTTCTTGCAGGATGTTTTAAGAGCAAGTCATAAACCAAAGTCTCCTAACTTCTAGGGGTATTTTGGGTCGTGATATTTTTTCTCTTGTTCACAGACCCAATATGCAAAAGGGTATAAAGCCAAGGACAAAAGGCAATCATTAACAACTGAAAAGACGATAGCTGAAGGGCAACTGAGAGCAACTTGCAACTTAGGTTTAATGGACCATTAGCAAAAGTCGCGGTTCCCGCCCCATTCCTTATAACTCACATGGTGTAGTTGTATAATAATGGAATACAAAAAAAAAGTGCAAAAAATTAGTGTCTTAAATAGAAAAGTTTGAAGAAAGAAAGAATATAAAAAATCAGACTTAAAACTAGAAGAAGTATTCGGATTAAGTAACTAGAATGGAATTTCCCATAAGAAGAACATCTATTTACCATTGTTGAACTCGCAACGCTAAATACTAACACCAGATAAATGATTAAAAGAAATATGCCCTAATAAAACTAAGGGGATTGCTAGTCATATACGCCCCCTCAATCTCGGCACAAAGACAAATACTTTGGGGTGGGGCCCACACCCCAATGTTTGTCGTACTAGAAACAGTGGGTCGTGTACTGCTCCAAGAGTACAAACAACAAATATAAAAGAGCATTGCAATATTCTAATTACGAAAAACTTACCAGGAATGAAACCGAGAGTGAAGTAATCATCGACAACACCACAGACGAAAGTTGAAGGACAATCGAGAGCAACGTCCAGCCAAGGGTTAATGGCCCATAAGTAAAACTGCAAGAACTAAAAAGAGGGTAGTATTTAGATCGAGTCACTAAAAGGGAATTTCCCTTACCCGATACATCTACTAGCCGCTGATTTTGCACAAATTAAATACTAACACTAGATGAATGATAAAAACAAGAATGTCATTATAAAACTAACGAGATTTCTAGCCATATACTCTCCCACAAGATCAACGCAAGGATAAACACTTTCACCTGGGCCCACAGCCCAATGTTTCTCGTACTGGAAACTATGGGATGTGTACGGCCCCATGAGTCTACAAGCAACAAAATCCTAAAATTAATATTTTTATTCTAAAATAAGACAAAACATTAAATTTTCAGATTATCAATTTGTATTACGATACAATTAACTAACATAAAATAGCACTGTAATTTTATAATTACGATAAACTCACCGGGTATAAAGCCAAGGGCGAAAGGCAGTCATCGACAACAGCAAAGACGACAGCTTAAGAGCATCTTAGAGCAACTTGCAACTTAGGTTTAATGACCATTAGCAGATGTTGCGGTTCCCGCTCCATTCCATATAACTCGAATGGTGTAGTCGTATAATAAATGAGTACATAAAAAAATTGTTAAAAAATTAGTTCTTAAATAGAAAATTTTGAAGAAAGAAAGAATATAAAAAAATCAGACTTATAAATTATAGGAAATAAGACAATGTAGTATTCAGATTTAGTAACTAGAATGGAACTTCCCATAAGAAGAACATCTACTTACCATTATATAAATCGCTACGCTAGCTACTAACACTAGATAAATGATAAAAAGAAATATGTCATAATAAAACTATGGGCATTGCTGGCCATATACGCCTCCTCAATTTCGGCATAAAGACAAACACTTTAGGGTGGGGCCCAAGCCCCAATGTTTGTCGTACCGTAAACAGTGGGACGTGTACCGCCCTAATAATCAACAAGCAACAAAATCTTAAAATTAAATAACTAACATAAAAGAGCATTGTATTACACTAATTATGATAAACTTATCAGGAATGAAGCCGAGAGTGGAAGGCAATCATCGATAGCTGGACAGACGAAAATTGAAGTGCAGCCGAGAGCAACGTGCAGCCTAGGGTTAATGGCCTACAAGCAAAACTACAAGAACTATAAAGAAAGCAGTATTCAGATCAAGTCACTACAACGGAATTTCCCTTAAGCAAGACATCTTCTCACCATTGATTTATTCACTAATCTAAATACTCACACCAGATAAATGATTAAAGCAAGTATGTCATAATAAAACTAACGATATTTCTAGGGTTAATGGCCTATAAGCAAAACTACAAGAACTATAAAGAAAGCAGTATTCAGATCGAGTCACTACAACGGAATTTCCCTTAAGCAAGACATCTTCGCACCATTGATTTATTCACTAATCTAAATACTCACACCAGATAAATAATTTAAAGCAAGTATGTCATAATAAAACTAACGATATTTCTAGCCATTTACTCCCCCACAAGATCAGCATAAGGACAAACACTTTCCGGTGGGGACCACAACCCAATATTGGTCATACTGGAAACAATGAGACGTGTATGGCCCCACAAGTCTACAAACAACAAAATCCTAAAATTAATATTTTTATTCTAAAGTAGGATTAAACTTGTAAATTTTTACATTATCAACAGTATTACGATGCAATTAACTATCATAAAATAAACTGCAACATTATAATTACGATAAACTTACCCAGAATGAATTCGAGAGCAAAAGGCAGTCATCGATAACAACACGGACAAAAATTGAAGGGCAGCCAAGAGCAATGTGTAGCCTAGGGTTAATGGCCCATAAAAAGAAGCGGCGATTCCCGACCATTCCATATAGCTCACATGGTGTAGTTGTAAATGAAGGAGTACATAAAAAAATCAACATCAGTTTCACACAAATAAAATTTTCAAGAAAGAAGGAATATAAAAATATAAGACTTAAATGTACAAGAACTAAGCAGAGGACTATATTCAGATAGAGTCACTAAAAGGGAATTTTTTTAAGCAAGACATCAACTCACAATTTATTTACTCACTAAGCTAAATACTAACGCGAAATAAATGATAAAAAAAATACGTCATAATAAAACAAAGGTGATTACTAGCCATATACACCCCCCACAATCTCGGCACAAGGACGAACAATTTGGGGTGGGGCCCATACCACAAATTTTGTCGTACTGGAAATAGTGGAACGTGTGCTGCCCCACGAGTCTACAAGCAACAAAATCCTAAAATTAATAATGGTATTCAAAAATAAGAAACTTTAAATTTTCAGATTATCAATTGTATTATAATAAAATTAACTGACATAAAATAGCTTTGCAATATTTTAATTAAAATAAACTCACCAGGTATAAAGCCGAGGGCGAAAGGCAATCATCGACAACAGCAAAGACGATAACTAAAGGGCAGTTGAGAGCAGCTTGCAACTTAGGTTTAATGGCTCATTAGCAGAAGTTGCGGTTCCCTCCCCATTCCATATAGATCACGTGGTGTAGTTGTATAATGAATGAGTACATAAAAAAGTGCAAAAAATTAGTGTCTTAAATAGAAAAGTTTGAAGAAAGAAAGAATATAAAAAATCAGACTAAAAACTAGAAGAAGTATTCGGATTAAGTAACTAGAATGGAATTTTCAGTTTATCAATTTGTATTACGATACAATTAACTAACATAAAATAGCACTGTAATATTATAATTACGATAAACTCACCGGATTGGAAGCCAAGGGCGAAAGACAATCATCAACAACAGCAAAGACGATAGCTAATTAAAAACATCTCAGAGCAACTTGCAACTTAGGTATAATGACCCATTAACAGATGACGCAGTTCCCGCCCCATTCCATATAACTCACATGGTGTAGTCGTATAATGAATAAGTACATAAAAAAAGTTTAAAAAATTAGTTTCTTAAATAGAAAATTTTGAAGAGAGAAAGAATATAAAATATCAGACTTATCAATATATGAAATAGGACAAAGTAGTATTCGGATTTAGTAACTAGAATGGAACTTCCCATAAGAAGAACATCTATTTCCATTATATAACTCGCTACGCTAGATACTAACACTAGATAAATGATAAAAAGAACTATGTCATAATAAAACTACAAGGATTGTTGGCCATATACCCCCCCTCAATTTCGGCACAAAGACAAACACTTTAGGGTGGGGCCCAAGCCCCAGTGTTCGTCGTACTGTAAATAGTGGGACATGTACGGCCCCATGAATCAACAAGCAACAAAATTCTAAAATTAAATAACATAAAAAAAAACTGCAATATACTAATTACGATAAACTTACCAGGAATGAAGCTGAGAGTGGAAGGCAATCATCGATAGTAGGACAGACGAAAGATAAAGTGCAGCCGAGAGCAACGTGTAGCCTAGGGATAATGGCCCATAAGCAAAACTGCAAGAACTAATCCAAATTCAAACACTAGATAAATAATTAAAACAAGTATGTCATTATAAAACTAACAATATTTCTAGCCATATACCCTACAAGATTAGTACAAGGACAAACACTTTCGAGTGGAGCTAACATCCCAATATTTGTCGTACTGGATACAATAGGAGTTGTATGGCCCCAAGAGTCTACAAGCAACAAAATCCTAATATTAATATTTTTATTCTAAAATAAGATTAAACTTGCAAAATTTTAGATTATCAACTCGATGATGATACAATTAACTATCAAAAAACAGCACTGCAATATTATAATTGCGATAAACTTACCAGGTATGAATTCGAGAGCAAAAGGCAGTCATCAACAACAATACAGACGAAAGTTCAGGGTAGTCGAGAGCAACGTGAAGCCTAGGGTCAATGGCTCAGAAGAAGATGCAGTGAATCTCGACCATTCCAGATAGCTCACATGATGTAATTGAAAATGGAGTACAAAAAAAAATCAAAACCAGTTTCACACAATTAAAATTTTGAAGAAAGAAGGAATATAAAAATATAAAACTTTAAAGTACAAGAACTAAGTAGAGGACTATATTTAGATCAAGTCACTAGAAGGGAATTTCTCTTAAGCAAGACATCAACTCACAATTGATCTACTCACTAAGCTAAATACTAACACGAGATAAATGACAAAAACAAAAGTATGTCATAATAAAACTAAGGTGATTGCTAGCCATATACGCCCCCACAATCTCGGCACAAGGACAAACACTTTGGGGTGGGGCCCACACCCCAATATTTGTCGAACTGGAAATAGTGCGACGTGTACGGCCCCACGAGTTTACATGCAACAAAATTCTAAAATTAATATCGGTTTTTAAAAGTAAGAAACTTTCAATTTTCAGATTATCAATTGTATTACGATACAATTAACTAACATAAAATAGCCTTGCAATATTATAAATACCATAGCTAAAGGGCATTAGCAGAAGTCATGGTTCCCGCCCCATTCCATATCGATCACGTGGTGTAGTTGTATAATGAATGAGTAGATAAAAAAGTGCATAGCATTAGTATCTTAAATAGAAAAGTTTGAAATAAGAAAAAATATAAAAAATCAGACTTAAAAACTTGAAGAACTAAGACGATGTAGTATTCGGATTAAGTAACTAGAATGAAATTTCCCATAAGAAGAACATATAGGTACCATTGATAACTCGCTACACTAAATACTAACACTAGATAAATGAAAAAAAAAATGTCATAATAAAACTAAGGGGATTGCTAGCCATACACACCCCCTCAATCTCGGCACAAAGACATATACTTTGGGGTGGCATCCACACACCAATGTATATCGTACTAGAAACAGCGGATTGTGTATGGCCCCAAGAGTCTACAAGCAACAAAATCCTAAAATTAAATAACTAACATAAAAAAACATTGCAATATTTATAATTACGATAAACTTACTGGGAATGAAGCTCGGAGTGGAAGGCAGTAATTGATAGTAGGACAAACGAAAGTTGAAGTTCAGCCGAGAGCAACGTGCACCTTAGGGTTAATGGCTCATAAGCAAAACTTCAAGAACTAAAAAGAGGGCAGTATTCAGAACGAGTCACAACAAGAGAATTTCCCTTAAGCAAGACATCTACTCACCTTTGATTCATTAACTAATTTAAAGACTAACACTAGATACATGATAAAAACAAGAATGCCATAATAAAACCAATGAGATTTCTAGCCATATACTCCTCCAAAAGATCAGCACAAGGACAAATACGTTCGCCTGGGGTCCACAACCCAATTTTTGTCGTACTAGAAACTATGGGACGTGTAAGACAAAACATTAAAATTTCAAACTATCAATTTGTATTACGATATAATTAACTAGATAAAATAGCACTGTAATATTATAATTACTATAAACTCTCTAGGTATAAAGCCGAGGGCGAAACAGCGGCAAAGATGATAACTAAAGGGCAACTGAGGGCAACTTGCAACTTAGGCTTAATGCCTCATTAGCAAAAGTCATTGTTCCCTCCCCATTCCATATCGATCACGTGGTGTAGTTGTATAATGAATGAGTACATAAAAAAGTGCAAAAAATTAGTGTCTTAAATAGAAAAGTTTGAAGAAAGAAAGAATATAAAAAATCAGACTTTAAATTAGAAGAACTAAGACGATGTAGTGTTCGGATTAAGTAACTAGAATGGAATTTCCCATAAGAAGAACATCTACTTACCATTGTTGAACTCGCAATGCTAAATACTAATACCAGATAAATGATAAAAAGAAATATGTCATAATAAAACAAAGGGGATTGCTAGTCATATACGCCCCCTCAATCTCGGCACAAAAATAAATACTTTGCCCACACCCCAATGTTTGTCGTACTAGAAACAGTGGGTCGTGTACTGCTCCAAGAGTCTACAAGCAACAAACATAAAAGAGCATTGCTATATTCTAATTACGAAAAACTTACCAGGAATGAAACCGAGAGTGGAGTAATCATCGACGGCACCATAGACGAAAGTTGAAGGGCAATCGAGAGCAACGAGCAACCAAGGGGTAATGGCCCATAAGTAAAACTGCAAAAACTAAAAAGAGGGTAGTATTTAGATCGAGTCGCTAAAAGGGAATTTCCCTTAGCGATACATCTACTAGCCGTTGATTTTGCACAAATTTAAATACTAACACTAGATAAATGATAAAAACAAGAATGTCATAATAAAACTAACGAGATTTCTAGCCATATACTCTCCCACAAGATCAACGCAAGGACAAACACTTTCGCCTCGGCCCACAACCCAATGTTTGTCGTACTGGAAATTATGGGACGTGTACGGCCCCATGAGTCTACAAGCAACAAAATCCTAAAATTAATATTTTTATTCTAAAGTAAGACAAAACATTAAATTTTCAGATTATCAATTTGTATTACGATACAATTAACTAACATAAAATAACACTGTAATATTATAATTACGATAAACTCACCGGGTTAGAAGCCAAGGGCGAAAGGTAGTCATCAACAATAGCAAAGACGATAGCTAATTAAGAGCATCTCAGAGCAACTTGCAACTTAGGTTTAATGACCCATTAGTAGATGTCGCAGTTCCCGCTTCATTCCATATAACTCATATGGTGTAGTTGTATAATGAATGAGTACATAAAAAGGGTTTAAAAATTAGTTTCTTAAATAGAAAATTTTGAAGAAAGAAAGAATATAAAAAACCAAACTTATCAATATAGGAAATAAGACAAAGTAGTATTTGGATTTAGTAACTAGAATGGAACTTCCCATAAGAAGAACATCTACTTACCAGTATATAACTCACTACGCTAGATACTAACACTAGATAAATGATAAAAAGAAATATGTCATAATAAAACTACAGGGATTGCTGGCCATATACACCTCCTCAATTTCGGCATAAAGACAAACATTTTAGGGTGGGACCCAAGCCCTAGTGTTTGTCGTACTGTAAACAGTGGGACGTGTACGGCCCCATGAATCAATAAGGAACAAAACCATTAAATTAAATAACTAACATAAAAGAGAATTGCAATATACTAATTACGATAAATTTACCAGGAATGAAGCCAAGAGTGGAAGGCAATCATCGATAGCAGGATAGACGAAAGATAAAGTGCAGCTGAGAGCGACGAGTAGCATAGGGTTAATGGCTCATAAGCAAAACTGCAAGAACTAAGAAGAGGGCAGTATTCAGATCGAGTCACTACAAAGGAATTTCCCTTAAGCAAGACATTTACTCACTATTGATTTATTCACTAATCTAAGTACTCACACTAGATAAATGATTAAAGCAAGTATGTCATAATAAAACTAACGATATTTCTAGCCATATAATCCCGCACAAGATCAGCACAAGGACAAACACTTTCGCCTTGGGCCCACGGTCCAATGTTTGTCGTAATTTAAACTACGAGACGTGTACGGCCCCACGAGTCTAAATCTAACAAAATCCTAAAATTAATATATTTATTCTACACCAAGACAAAACATTAAAATTTCAGATTATGAATTTGTATTACGATAAAATTAACTAACATAAAAGAAAGTTGGAGTGCAGCCAGGCATGAAACCGAGAGTGGAAGCTAATCATCAATAGTAGGACAGACGAAAGTTGAAGTGCAGCCAAGAGCAACGTGCAGCCTAGAGTTAATGGCCCATAAGCAAAACTGCAAGAACTAAGAAGAGGGCAGTATTCAAATCGAGTCACTACAAGGGAATTTCCCTTAAGCACGACATCTACTCACTATTGATTTATTCACCAATCTAAATACTCACACTAGATAAATGATTATATGAAGTATGTCATAATAAAACTAACGATATTTCTAGCCATATACTCCCGCACAAGATCAGCACAAGGACAAACACTTTTGTTTGGAGCCCACAGCCCAATATTTGTTCTACTGGAAGTCTGGAAATAGTGGGACGTGTATGGTCCCACGAGTCTACAAACAACAAAATCCAAAAATTAATATTTTTATTCTAAAGTATGAATAAACTTGTAAATTTTTACATTATCAACAATATTATGATACAATTAACTATCATAAAATAACACTACAATATTATAATAACGATAAACTTACCCGGTATGTATTCGAGAGCAAAAGGCAGTCATCGACAACAACACAGACGAAAGTTACAGGGCAGCCGAGAGCAACGGGTAGGCTAGGGTTAATTGCCCATAAGAAGAAGCGGCGATTCCCGACTATTCCATATAGCTCACAAGGTGTAGTTTTAAATGAAGGAGTATGAAAAAAAATCAAACTCAATTTCACACAAATAAAATTTTGAAGAAAGAAGGGAATATACAAATTTAAGACTTAAATGTACAAGCACTAAGCAGAGGACTATATTCAGAGAGTCACTAGAAGGGAATTTTCTTAAGCAAGACATCAACTCAAAATTGATTTACTCACTAAGCTAAATATTAATGCGTAATAAATGATAAAAAAAAAGTATGTCATAATAAAACTAAGGTGATTGCTAGCCATATACGCCCCCACAATCTCGGCACAAGGACAAACACTTTGGGGTGGGGCCCAGCCCCCAATTTTTGTCGTACCAGAAATAGTGGGACATGTGCAGCCCCACAAGTCTTCACGCAACAAAATCCTAAAATTAATATTGGTATTCAAAAGTAAGAAACTTTAAATGTTCAGATTATCAATTGTATTATGATATAATTAACTAACATAAAATGGCCTTGCAATATTATAATTACAATAAACTAACCAGGTATAAAGCCAAGGGCGAAAGGCAGTCATCGACAGCAGCAAAGACGATAATTAAAGGACAGCTGAGAGAAACTTGCAACTTAGGTTTAATGGCTCATTAGCAGAAGTCGCGGTTCCCGCCCCATGCCATATAGATCACGTGGTGTAGTTGTATAATGAATGAGTACATAAAAAAGTGCAAAAAATTAGTGTCTTAAATAGAAAAGTTTAAAGAAAGAAAGAATATAAAAAATTAGACTTAAAACTAGAAGAGCTAAGACGATGTAGTATTTGAATTAAGTAACTAGAATGGAATTTCCCATAAGAAGAATCTACTTGCCATTGTTTAACTCGCTATGCTAAATACTAACACTAGATAAATGATAAAAAATATACTATAATAAAACCAATGGGATTGCTAGTCATAAATGCCCCCTCAACCTCAGCAAAAAGAAAAATACTTTGGGGTGGGGCCCATACCCCAATGTTTGTCGTACAAGAAACAGTGAGTCGTTTACGACCCAAGAGTCTACAAGCAACAAAATCCTAAAATTAAATAACAAACATAAAAGAGCATTGCAATATTCTAAGTACGATAAACTTTCCAGGAATGAAACCGAGAGTGGAAGGCAATCATCGACAGCAGTACAAACGAAAGTTGAAGGGCAGTCGAGAGCAACGTGCAGCCTAAGATTAATAGCTCATAAATAAAACTGCAAGAACTAAAAAGAGGGGCAGTATTTAGATCGGGTCACTAAAAGGGAATTTCCCTTAAGTAAGACATCTACTCACCATTGATTTATGCACTAATTTAAATACTAACACTAATTAAATGATAAAAACAAGAATGACATAATAAAACTAACAAGATTTCTAGCCATATACTCCCCCACAAGATCAGCACAAGGACCAACACTTTCATCTGGGCCCACAGCCCAATGTTTGTTGTACTGGAAACTATGAGACGTGTACGGCCCCACGAGTTTACAAACAACAAAATCCTAAAATTAATATTTTTATTCTAAAGTATGACAAAATATTAAATTTTCAGATTATCAATTTGTATTATGATACAATTAACTAACATAAAATAGCACTGTAATATTATAATTACGATAAGCTTATCGGGTATAAAGTCAAGGGCGAAAGGCAGTCATCGACAACACAAAGACGATAGCTTAAGAGCATCTCAGAGCATCTTGCAACATGTATGGCCCCAAGAGTCAACAAGCAACAAAATCCTAAAATTAAACAACCAACATAAAAGAGCTTTGCAATATTATAATTACGATAAACTTACCGGGAATGAAACCGAGAGTGGAAGGCAGTCAACGACAGCATCACAGACGAAAGTTGAAGGAAAACCAAGAGCAACGTAAAGCCTAGGGTTAATGACCCATAAGAAAAACTGCAAGAACTAAACAAAGGGCAGTATTCAGATTAAGTCACTACAAGGGAATTTCCCTTAAGCAAGACATCTACTCACCAATGATATATTCACTAATCTAAATAATAACACTAGATAAATGATTAAAAAAAGTATGTCACAATAAAACTAACGATATTTCTAGCCATATACTCCCCCACAAGATCAGCACCCAATGTTTGTCGTATTAGAAACAGTGGGACGTGTATGGCCCCACGAGTCTACAAACAACAAAATCCTAAAATTAATATTTTTATTCTAAAGTAAGATTAAAGTTTTAAATTTTTAGATTATCAATTGTATTCCGATATAATTAACTATCAAAAAATAGCACTGCAATATTATAATTACGATAAAATTACCCACTATGAATTCGAAAGCAAAAGGTAGTCATCGACAACAGCAAAGACGATAGCTAAAGGGCAGTTGAGAGCAACTTGCAACTTAAGTTTAATGGCTTATTAGCAGAAGTCACGGTTCCCTCCCCATTCCATAAACAACACGTGGTGTGGTTGTATAATAAATGAGTACATAAAAAAGTGCCAAAAATTAGTGTCCTAAATAGAAAAGTTTGAAGAAAGAATATAAAATATCAGACTCAAAACTAGAAGAACTAAGACGATGTAGTATTCGGATTAAGTAACTAGAATGGAATTTCCCATAAGAAAAACATCTAATTACCATTGTTTAACTCGCCACGTTAAATACTAACACTAGATAAATGATAAAAACACTAGTAGGGCTCTTCACGTGCAAAGCACGTGCATGTTTTGCATTTCAATTGACAATGATAAATAAATCATAAAAAAGTATATCACAAAAGGTATATTAGATCTTTGATTTTACTCACCACCAAGAGTAACATGATGAAAAAAAACCTGTTAGGCATCTCATGCATCATTTCTTCACTTCTCTATGGTTCTCCAACCAAGAGAGCATCATAAGATATACTACATAAAGTGTCTTAACAAAACTTCTATTCTAGTAAAATATGTTTTAATACAAAATCAGACCATATCATAAGATACTACATAATGTCTCTTAAGAAAACTTCTTTTCTAGTAAAAGATGTTTTAATACAAAATCAGACCATAGATAGTTTTCTTGTTCGACTAGGTGAAGCAACAGTGAATCCATTGCAAGTCATGTCCACATTGGGTTAACTATAGTTCCACTTATCTTCCATATTACAAAGGCATATCAAAGTTCTACCCTTCCATATTACAAAGGCAGATCAAAGTTCTACCCGGCTTTGTGAATTCCTGCAATGCATATAATTTCAAAACCAACACAAATCAACTGAATTCAAGACAAGAAGGATGTATGTAACAAAAAAAAAACATACCATACTAAAGACATTAATTAAGAACACCGAATCAACACTTTTGATGGAGAACTTCAACTTTGCTTCAACACTCATAACAAGAGAAAGAGGTCTCAACTAGTTAAATTGTTCACTCCTATGTACAATATTCCCCAATGTTTCATTTTTTTTTGATAAATTGCACACTTTATTAAACAAAGCAAAAAGAACAAGGAACACCAAAACAACCAAAGAGTTTACAGGCAAGTAAACTCAACCACAAAACCTATCACCACTCCAACCCCCTAGATGCACAACCTCACGACAGCTCAAAGTTTAGAATTTCGTCCCTAGGACCAAGCACTCTCACTCACTCTAAAATAGTTATTCGGATGCGGTTACACATATGTGGTACTGTGGACGAGACCCCGTCGAAGACTCCCATTTCGCTCTTTCCACAGAAGCCAAGAAACCGCCCCAGGAAGGACACCCCACACCGCCGCCCTCACCACTTCCCCTCTTTCCGAAAACCAACACTGCAACAAATCCCGCAAGGTCGAGGGAAAGACCCAAACTACCCCCAATCGAGACAAAAAAAAACTCCACACCTCTACCGCCACCGGACAATGAAGAAGAAGATGGTCCACTGATTCTTCCTCTTGAAGGCACATAAAACACCTGTTAGGCAAACTCCAACCACGGGCTTGCAGGTTATCCACCGTGAGAATCCTGTCCAACACTGCGGTCCATAAGAAGAATGAGACCTTAGAAGGTAACCCACGAAACCAAACAGCCCTAGCGGGAAATAACCTTTCCTCCACCGCCAGAAGCGAATGGTACAATAGATTTACTGAAAACCTCCCTACTGTATCCTTGCTCCACAACTTACAGTCCCGAACGTCTGGATAGATGGTAGACCCCGATAAGCGCTCCAAGAGTCGAACTAAATCTTCCAACTCCCAATCATTAAGGTCCCTTCGCAATCGAGGACACCAAACCACACCCGAAGCATTCCTCTCGTAAGAATCAGCCACTAGCACCTCCTTGTCTACCGCTAGGCTGAAGAGATTACCAAAATCATCCATAAGTCTTGTTGAACCTGACCAAACATCCTTCCAGAACCTTATCTCCGACCCTCTCCCAACCCGATAGCGAAAAAAAGGCACTACCAATCCCGCCGTTGCCATAATCCCAACCCATGAGGCCCTTTGACCTCCCGAGGAATCCAACAACTCTCACCGTATTTGGCTACAATCACCTCTCGCCAAAGACTGTTTCTATCCACCCCAAATCGCCACACCCACTTACCTAGCAAAGCTTTGTTCATTAGGGTTATCGGCTTGAGGCTCAACCCACCCTCATCCTTTGGACGACACATATCAGACCAAGCAACGAGATGAAACTTGGCATAATCCCTTCTATCGTTCCAAAGAAAGTCTCTCTGCCTTTGGGTGTTTGAAGAATGAGGATAGATGTCTTGCCCGCCAAAGTAAAGAGATGAGCTTAGATAGCAAGATTCTACTCTTATCATCCTGATAAACGGAGCTCCTGCCCTTGTTCGGATTGCTAAGGCTCTCGCCTTCGCTGCTTTGAGTTTGAGTGATATTATCTAAAAAGAACACAAATTAAAGGCAAGGCCATATTCTAGAGATACCAAGTTCATGTTTTGAAAAGCTAGTGAAACGCAAAGTTTCACCAGAAACAACAGAGAATTCTAAAATATGCAAAGAAACACATCATGTTGTTTTCTTTTTCCTTCTTCGGTGATGATCAAAGCCACTCAATTAAGCAAAACCCACAAAGAATATGACCCGCTCTACTACTTTTCAAAGGTTTTCTTAAATAATTGTATGTAATTCAAGAGAATCCCACATAACAAGCATAAAATGCAGCCTGCAAAGAAAGTTCTCACCCAACCCAAATCAAAATTTTAGCCCTTCTTCCATTGTTTCCTGAATCCTTCGGTTAAATTCATCAAACAACATGCAGTATATCAACTTTAAAAAGTCCCAAAACAAACTGAATATTTGGGTTTATGACACAAACTTGACCAGCATTCTTACCCTCCAAAAATTGGTTTTCAGAAAGCTAAAATCAGATCAGTTTATAGCCCTAAAAAGAAACAAGAATATGGGCCTTTTAGGAACTCAGAGTTCTGCTCAATGCAGCCCCGGACAACCTGAAATAATGGGGTTTTTAATGTCCAGTCTAATCAATATTCAACCCTAATCAATTTTCAACCCCAAAACAACCGTAGAATCTAAGTATTTTGAAGAAGATAGATCTGCTGAGTCTACAGCCCTTAGAACAATTCAAAACTACGGTTGTAAACCAAGATCACAGTAACCTAATGACCCTCAGATAATAATAAAATCTGAGTTTGTCGAACTATAGACACGAGACCATGAATAGAATTAAAAAAGAAACACATCATCCGGTTCATGACAATAGTCGTATATAAACCATAAAAAAATAGAGCATAGAAGCTCTCCATTTTCAAAATCAGAATTCCGAGAAATCCTAACAGGAAAATTGGTGGTTTCCATTGCTAACATAAAATATGTTAAGAGACATAGACGTGGCCCTTTCTACATTGGACTCTTCAGACATGAATGGTAGATGAGATACGTTAGTGAGTAGTGCTTGCCTCTGTAGGTAAGAAATTTACCTCGACTGAGCTATTAAAATAGGAGATCTCAGCTAATTTGAGATAAATGGGCAGGATTTGTTTCAGTGACATGAAAGAAGTGGAGAAATCTCAATTTTTTCATAAATGCAAACTCAACCATGAGTCTATAAGAGAAAAACAAGTTACTTATGACTTACTCTGTCAAATTTCTTCAAGATTTTTACAAACGCAAGCATGTACATGTTTCTTGCAGTTTAACATATAAGAATCTCTCAAGTATCCATCTTCATTTCTCTCTTCCCTTTTCTTTTTTCTCTCTAAATTTGCATAGAAGTGAAGTTCAGGAAAGTTGTAAGTTAAAAGAGAAAACAGGAACCATTAACACTTTATTTTGCTATGTACGGATAATTGAAAGAGAAAACAGTCAAGTCACCAAGTTATTTCAATAAACAAGACAACTGAGACAACATATTTAGCAACATTTCCTACAGATAAGATCATATTTAGCAACATTTTTACTTGGGGCATTCTTGAGCAGTTTAGCTTATGGAAAGTCGACAGATACTCATCAACTGGGCAGAATGTTTCTTACCGGTTCCATGACACAAGGAAATGTTCAACACCTTTGGCAGTAAAGAGAAAATCACATGCAACATATTGCAACAACCTTTGCTTGAGACTATATTCATAAATTACCCTGCAGAAGAAAAAATATAAAAGTTAATCAAAGTTATTAAAACTATCAACTTTAAATAGTAAGAAAAAGAAAATTTGTAACTAAACTTCTCACAAACATGGATCCTTTGTACATTTTCTAGGATAAATGGATCATCAAGAGGCACTGTAACAAGACCATCAATATGGCTTAAGCTTCTCTTTTCAAGCATCCTGATCATGAGTAAAATAAAAAAATTATAGTACCATAAGAAATAGGGATCCTTTGCACATTTCTAAAAGAGAAACCCATTAAAATTATCATGAATTCTTCATGCAAATAATCAGAGGAAGACAAAACCACCATGATCCTGCAATAGACATTCTCCTCATCGCAGATTAAAAGTGAAATTCACTCCTACCTCCACCGATGTGGGTAAAGTGGTAAACCGTAAACCACCGATGTGGGTAAACCGTAAACCAACATTCAAGTCTCCAACTAAGCAAAAAAAAAGCCTCTAATCAAACTTTAATTCACCAGAATCGCAAATACAGGGGAAAAAAATCTCATGTTATGAGACCAGAGCTCGTCTTCTTTTTGATTGAGCTGACAAGGAAACCAATGAGATTAGGAGACTGATTTTCACTGAAATTGTCATTTGTCCTAAAGAAAATACACTGAAAAAGACATTTTCCTTAGAGTTCATTTGTTTTCTCCTATTTCACACCCCAAACAAACGGAGCTGAAATGGAATTAAGGGGGGAGTAGACTTGTGGAAGCAAATTGAAATGCAGAGAAAATAGACCAAAAGAAATCCAGGATAAGGTTGTTCACTGCATCAGCTATGGTTCAACAAGGTGTGTGCCTTGTGCATAGTAAATAATAAGCAACAGAAAAAATACAGACCTTAGCATAGTCTTTTGATTCAACAAGGTGCATCATATATTTGTTTAAAAGTGCCTTGTGCATAGTAAATAATAAGTAAGAGGAAAATGAAAATTACAGACCTTAGCATAGCCTTTTCCACTGTTTTAGCACTCTACAACTATTCTTCCTTCAGATTATTTGGCAGCCATTTACGGTCTGCATATTTAAGAATGAAGATAATAAATAATTTAAAAAAACATAATGAAGAAGTAAAATTAATTATAGTGATTTAAATTACTGAACCATAATGAAACACCTGACAACTCACTATTAAAAAAAAACTGTTTTTCTATTGGTTTATTTTTCTCTGTGCTTAAATTGATGCAATTGTAACGAAAAGACACAATAATTAAACTGCGTCCCTTACCTTGCAAAGTTGTAAATCTCGATGTACGGTAAAACATGCTGAAACAGAAACAGGCCAAACAAATCAATAGATCTAGGTGGATTAATAACAAGAAAACCCTAATTACCCTAACCCTAATATTCCCCATTTAAATTTGATCCACACAAAAGAAAAGAAAAGTAATAAACAAAAATAATAACCTCTACTAAATTATGATCTGTGACGTCATCAATCTATGAAACAAATCCAAGGGAGAATAATCCTGCAGTGAATAAACGATGAGTTAAATGGAATAGAACGAAAACAAGAAATCAGGAACTGAACTATACAAAGAGAATAAAAAAAACAAATAAATAAAGAGAAATAAAATAAGAAGAACGGTAAACTCGGGGAAAGAGGGCGAGAGAGGAAGGGATTCTTTCAAACCTAATACAGGTGGAAGGAAACTCGAGAGAGAGAGAGAGAGAGAGAGAGAGGAAGGGGGTCTGTCAAACCCTAAAATGGGTGGAAGGAGTAAGTCGGGGAGACCGCACTGGAATCTGTAAATAAGGGGAAAAAACATTATTTTAAAAATGTTAAGCTTAAGAAGAGACAACCTTATTTTAAAAATGTTAAAATATCAACCTTATTTTAAAAAAAAATTAAATGTTAAGCTGAAAAGGCATCTTGGTAGTAACATCCATTCCCAGCAATATCAAGGATGGTAATATCATCCTCATTGGCCTACCAGAATTGAAATTTTAGGGAAAATTAAATACAAAAGAAAAGACTTTCTTAGAATCAGAAACACCACCTAATCAAGCTATAAACTCAATAAAAATAGGAAAATAATCTAAAGCTAGAACTGACCATGACTGTAGCTCCAAAGAACACCCCAAAAAACAACACAATAGAGAGAGAAAGAGGAGAGAGATTTCTCAAACACCAAAACCACCCATATAGTTTTCAAAACAGTAGCAACAACCAAAAAAATGGAAAATTTAGACCAGCTCAGATCCCCTTACTAATCAACGAAGAACTAATATGATTGTAATTCAAACTAAATTTCATAAAAACAAATTCAAACAAATTTTCAGATTCCACTAAAGAAAAAAATATACAACAACAAACTATCAACAACAAACAACATCCATGATCACAATACCACTAAAATACCATATAATCCTAATTTCATATAATAATGATGATAAATTATCAAATTTCAAAAACCCCCATATGGTCGTAACTCAAGCAACTCTCAAAAACCAACCCATGATCCCAACTACCATCAACAAACAAACCCCACAACCCAATAATCAAAATAACACCAATTTGTTTTTGTAAAAAAACTCTAACCTTCACCAATTTCTGATCAAAAACCACATTTGCCTTGTTCTGAAGCAGAGCGACGGACGTATGAACAACCCCAATAACACCAATAAGAGCTGACTCGACCAAATTCAAACAAGCAGCATAGGTCATACCACAGATGCTAACCGGTATTTTTCTCATCCCTTCCTCCACAACCTCCCTCTTCTCATTCTCTTCCTCGCATTGAAGAGCTTAAGCAATTCATCATTACCATGTGGAGAGGTTCTTCTCTTGGCCTGTACCCCTACAACATCCGCCTCTGTGTGTGATTGTCAAGCAATCAAACAAACAAGAAAAATGTTAAATTTGGCAGGTTAACATCTGAACATATTATTAGACTAAAGCCCTAAAAAAAATAATGCAAAGATCTACCATGGCTTCTTGCGTGTTGTAGGGCTTGCGGAGCTTTTCAAGTTATACAGTGCAGTGGCGGTGGGCGGTAAAGAAGTGAAGAGAGCTAAGGGAAAATTTAGCAAAGGTAAGGTGCGAAGCATCTGGAAGTCTTGAAGTGGGACCATGGGAAGCGTCTCCAACGTAATAAATGAAGAGGGGATTAATGGGAATACAAGTGAAATTTACACAAAAGAACTCAGATGAAAATAATATATAAGGGGCAAAAAAAGGCTCTTTTTAAGGGTTATAGAAATATGCCATGATAAAACTAAAGGGATTGCTAGCCATATACACCTCCTCAATCTCGGCACAAAAAAAAATACTTTGGGGTGGGGCCCACACCCCAATGTTTGTCTTACTTGAAATAGTGGGTCGTGTACGGATCCAAGAGTCTACAAGCAACAAAATCCTAAAATTAAATAACAAACATAAAAGAGCATTTCAATATTCCAATTACGATAAATTTACCAGAAATGAAATCGAGAGTGGAAGGTAGTCATCAACAGCAGCACAGACGAAAGTTGAAGGGCAGCCGAGAACAACGTGCAGCCTAGGGTTAATGGCCCGTAAGCAAAACTGAAAGAACTAAAAAGAGGGCAATATTTAGATCGAGTCACTAAAAGAGAATTTCCCTTAAGCAAGACATCTACTCACCATTGATTTATGCACTAATTTAAATACTAACACTAGCTAAATGATCAAAACAAGAATGTCATAATAAAACTAACGATATTTCTAGCCATATAGACAAACACTTTTGCCTGGGGCCCACTGTCCAACATTTGTCGTACTGGAAACTATGGGACGTGTACAGCCCCACGAGTCTACAAGCAAAAAAATCCTAAAATTATTATTTTTATTCTAAAGTAAGACAAAACATTAAATTTTCAAACTATCAATTTGTATTACGATACAATTAACTAACATAAAATAGCACTGTAATATTATAATAACGATAAACTCACCGGGTATAAAGCCAAGGGCGAAAGGCAGTCATTGACAACAACAGAGACGATAGCTTAAGATCATCTCAGAGCAAATTGCACCTTAGGTTTAATGGCCAATTAATAGACGTCGCGGTTCCCACTCCATTCCAAATAACTCACATGGTGTAGTCCTATAATGAATAAAAAAAGTCTAAAAAATTAGTTTTTAAATAGAAAATTTTGAAGAAAAAAATATATAAGAATCAGACTTTTAAATATAAGAACTAAGACAATGTAGTATTCGGATTTAGTAACTAGAATGGAACTTCCCAGAAGAAGAACATCTACTTACCATTATATAACTCGCTACGTTAGATACTAACACTAGATAAATGATAGAAAGAAATATGCCATAATAAAACTATGAGGATTACTGGCCATATACGCCCCCTCAATGTCAACACAAAGACAAACACTTTAGGGTGGGGTCCACGCCCTAGTGTTTGTCATACTGGAAACAGTGGGACGTGTACGGCCCCAGAGTCAACAAGCAACAAAATCCAAAAATTAAATAACTAACATAAAAGAGCATTGCAATATTCTAATTACGATAAACTTACTGGGAATGAAGCTAAGAGTGGAAGGCAGTCATCGATTGCAGGACAAACGAAAGTTGAAGTGCAGCCGAGAGCAACGTGCAAATGGCCCATAAGTAAAACTGCAAGAACTAAAAAGATGGCAGTATTAAAATCAAGTAACTACAAGGGAATTTCCTTTAAGCAAGACATCTAATCTCCATTGATTTATTCACTAATCTAAATACTAACACTAGATAAATGATTAAAACAAGTATGTCATAATAAAACTAACGAAATTTCTAGCCATATACTCCCCCACAAGATTAGCACAAGGACAAACACTTTCGGGTGGGGCCCATAGCCTAATGTTTGTCGCACTGGAAACAGTGGGACGTGTATGGCCCCACGAGTCTACCTACAAGCAACAAAATCCAAAATTAATATTTTTATTTTAAAGTAAGATTAAACTTGTAAATTTTGAGACTATCAACTGTATTACAATACAACTATCATAAATAGCACTGCAATATTATAATTACGATAAACTTACTAGGTATGAATTCGAGAGCAAAAGGCAGTCGTTGACAACAACACAAACGAAAGCTGAAGGGTAGCCGGGAGCAACGTGTAGCCTAGGGTTAATGGTCCATAAGCAGAAGCAACAATTCCACACAATTCCATATAGCTCACATGGTGTAGTTGTAAATGAAGGAGTACATAAAAAAATCAAAATCAGTTTCACACAAATAAAATTTTGAAGAACGAAGGAATATAAAAATATGAGACTTAAAAGTACAAGAACTAAGCAGAGGACTATATTCAGATCGAGTCACTTGAAGGGAATTTCTCTTAAGCAAGACATTAACTCACAATTAATTTACTCACTAAGCTAAATACTAACGCAAGATAAATGATAAAAAAAAATGTCATAATAAAACTAAGGTGATTGCTAGCCATATCCGCCCCCACAATCTCGGCACAAGGACAAACACTTTGGGGTGAGGCCCACATCTCAATTTTGGTCATAATAGAAATAGTGGGACGTGTACGGCCCTACGAGTCTACACGCAACAAAATCTTAAAATTAATATTGATATTCTAAAGTAAGAAACTTTAAATTTTCAAATTATCAATTGTATTACGATACAATTAACTGACATAAAATAGTCTTGCAATATTATAATTACGATAAACTCACCAGGTATAAAGTCGTGGGCGAAAGGCAGTCATCGACAGTAGCAAAGACGATAGCTAAAGGGCAGCTGAGAGCAACTTGTGACTTAGTTTTAATGGCTTATTAGCAGAAGTCGTGATTCCGCCCATTCCATATAGCTCACGTGGTGTAGTTGTATAATGAATGAGTACATAAAAAGTGCAAAAATTAGTGTCTTAAATAGAAAAGATTGAAGAAAGAAAGAATATAAAAAATCAGACTTAAAACTAGAAAAACTAAGACAATGTAGTATTCGGATAAAGTAAATAGAATGGAATTTCCCATAAGAAGAACATCTACTTACCATTGTTTAACTCGCTACGCTTAATACTAACATTGCGGCTACTCTAGTGTTTGAAGTCACTCACGGTTTAAAATTAAAATTAACGTGAAGGCGATGGAATCCTCCTCTGGTATGCTTCAACTGGAGAAATGCATATTAAAATGGCTAATTTGGCATCTGGGAATTGGTGAATGTCCTGAAGGATTTATTGTGAAATACATGCTCATGACAATGGTCAGAGAGATCAAGTTAGCTTTATCAGTTGTTACAGAGGGCTCTATAGATATACATTAGGATCTGAGGTATGCAATACAAAAACTGGCGCTTTCTTTGATGGTAGAAATATATATTAACAGTGAAGTCGAGTCGACTATAATTGTCTAGTTGGAAGATCGAGTTCCTTAATTGAGAAGGCAATCCAACCTTTGAACTTTAAAACATTGAACATGCTTCAACTAGAAAATTAGCAATGATATAAAGCATTTTTTTAACACCATTTTCGAAACTCAAGGCATGAAGGTCTCAAGTGATTTTTTATGAATATGTAAAATACAAGATTTCCAATCATAGCAAAAAAGGAGGTCAATTATTACCTCATTGATGTAACTATTACTAAGCATCCCGATGGTTCCATACAAGTAGCACAACTTCAGCCTAGAGCTGAACCGAGGCACTCGCAATCCACCACTCTCTACCATCACTATTAGACATGCACATTAGCTATGGTTTTTGCAGACTACTTGTGCATACTTAAAAAAAGGCTAAAATCAGAAATTCAAAGCACAATTGCAACAAAAATATCTAAAGCAAAGACAACCTCATTTTGCTTCCCATTACAACACTAGAACACAGAAATGTGTATCAGCATATATGGTCCTTGAAGGAGGGAAATAGAGTCATCTAAAGCAAATTCATGCTAATACATTCTAACTAAGAGCTCCACTACCCAAAATAGAAGTTAAAAAGAAGGAAAGAAATTGCATACAGTCAAGTAAATTCACATACATACAGTCAAGTGAAAATCCTTTAAAAGGCAAACATAAGCCTAGATCAGATATCCATAGATGTGGATATGTAAAGCTAATGTATGGATGCATGTGATTGAATGAGGAAGGAAAGAGACATGAAATAAATTTCATTGGTGAAATAGGGATCTGAGGACAAAGGCATGTGGAATAGGCTGTAAAAGAGATGAAAAAAGGTGAAGAGATCTAGCAGACAAAGAACATGGTTCTTGATTTGTCAGACCCCAAAAGGATTTCTATCCACATAAACAGAACAAAGCACTGCAGAAAAAAAGTTATTCTCAATACCAGTATTGGGATTATTTTCCATTAAAGGGTATAGTCTTCTCTGATCTACCGATTATTTTCCATTAAAGGGTATAGTCTTCTCTGATCTACCGATTATTTTCCATTAAAGGGTATAGTCTTCTTCTCTTAACTGCCCAAATTAGTGATGCCACAAGATTTACAGGGAATGAGTTGAGTTATTATTAAACCATAGTTAGATCAATCTCAGAGATGAATGGGCTTAACCCAGATTTTTAAGGCCTTTATAGGCTGAAAATCTGACTTGCATGAGTGGGTCTAACTCAGGTATTAGTTTTAGGTATTCTATTTTTTTAGAACCGGTCTCTTTTGTTCCTTTTCTTTTTAGAGGGTAAGCTTGGGGTTTGGCCGGACCCCAAACCTTTACCTTTTACAACTGGAGCATGATTTTATATAAAAGGCCTTCTTCTCTTAACTGCATCATTTTATTAAAAGGCCTTAAAAAATCTGGTTTTCAACCCCATTACAGCAACAAAATCTAGGTTAAACACCTCCCTGTACAGCCCTTCAATCAGGTATGGCAGTCCCTCAAAACTCAAAAGTGGTTTAAGAAGCCCCCTTACTGCATGCTAGAACTCTGGGTTCAGGAGCCCAAAAATCTAAATTTTTTTACAACCCTCCTAATCAAGCTACAAATCTGGATGGGAGATCCAATTTCTAAGTCTGCAAAATCTGAATTTTGTAGCCCTCATTCATTTTGAAAAAATCCTTAAAACCCAAGTCAATAACCCCAGTTAAAGATCAGAGTTTTGGGCCATAAAAGGTCAAAAAATTCTGGGTTAAACCCCCATAATACAACATCTAAAATCAGAATATGAAAACCCTGCAGTTCCTTGGTTTTAAGCATATAAAAGCCTAAACAAATCTGGTTTTGAACCCACTGTGCACCCAGTTCCTAAGCTTGAAACACCTTTAAAATCTGGGCTTAAACTCCCATTAAAGACCTCAAAACCTAGATGTTACAGAACCTATAGTTGGTTAGAAAAACATGTTACACCCCATTAACATACTATGCTCTTGGCAAGCAAAAAAAAAGAATCAAATCAAAATAGCAATCATACTTTAATCACCAAACAGTGAGACTAAAACGTAATAGTCACTAAATAACATCAACAAGATCAAGTCACTAGCAAGCACTCAATTCCTTACCTAAATTAACAAAGCCTTGATTGTTCTGATTTAGCTGGTTCGAACTTCGCAAGAAATGCTCACAGCTATGGATTGCAAACAGCATGATGATGTGGTGAACGGCGAATGGAGTTGATGGTATTGCTTGAACTCAAGATGATGATTTGTTGTAGCTAGAGCCCGAGATGGTGAAGAGAGTTGCTACTGTTGCTTGAATCCGAGATGGTGAAGAGGGTGAAGAGGGGGGGGGGGGCTCCAAACCGTAGGAGTTTAGAGAGAGAGAGAGAGAAGGGAGGAAAATAAGGTTGAGTGAGGCTTTAGAGAAAGTGGGGTTTAATGGAAAAAGAGGTGGGCACACAGGAGAGTATGGGGTGAAAGAGAGAGCTCAAAGGGGGTTGTTTGTGTGTGAGGCTTGGGTCTCTTGGGGGTGTGTGAATCCAAACTATAAGGAGAGAGTAAAGGGGTTTGGGTGTTTTGTTTGTGAGAAGTCCCAAGAGTTGTTGGGGGTGGAAATATCAAGTATGAGAAGGGGAAGGGATGTGAATTATGCAAGGGAAAGAAAGAAGATTTTATGGTTAAGTGGGAATATGAGAGAAGGGGAGTGAGACGTGAGTGAGAAGAGAGAGGGTTTGTTGTGAGGATCTTAAGGGGATGTTATGGTGTGAGACATGGATGTCTTGGGTGTATGGCTTGCTGTCTTGGGTGTGTGGCTTTGGGGTGTAAAGGGGGGTTATGTGGGTTTGACTAATAAGAGGAAGTAGACACCTATCAGGGTTTCAAAGGAAGTGAGAGTATGAAGAACCTTGAGTGTGGAAGTCCCTATTTATACAGAGGGGGTGTGAACCCCTATTGGTGGGCTTGAGAGGATGGGACTTGGTAGGTTCTAGGGTAGGGCAGGGTAGGATAGGTTGTAGGTTATTGGATAGGATAGGTTGTAGTGTTGATTTGTAGGTTATAGGGTTAAAGAGAGGATAGTCTAAACCCTTTTGTCAATATGACTTTTTATCCTTACATAGGAGAGGAAATTTTGGGCTTAAAGAAAAAGAAAGAAGTGATCAACCATGAATAGGGAAAATGGGTCCTGGGCTTTTCCGTTTTTTGGGTTTTCGATATTGGTTAAATGGGTGCGGGTTTGGTTTATGGGTTGTTAGTAGATGGGTCATGGGTTTTGAGTATGAATATTGGGTTGTGGGTTAGGGTATGTTTGGCAAAATTGGGTTATAGGGTTTTTATTTTTATCAAAAATATGGGATGTTTTGGCCAAATGAAAGTTAGTGCATTTTAGTCAAGAAAACTATAGGCACTTTAATCATTTTTGAATAAGGTATTTTGGTCATTTTTTAAAAGGATGGAATTTTGAGGTGGATCTCTCTCTCTCGAACTCAAGGGCACCTCTGAGCTCACGGGAGTGCAAAAATGGGGTGCTTGCACCTATATGGCTAAGTTCAGAGTTAGTTGCATTTGGAATTGAATGTTTGTGGCTTTTAGGATACTAGAGTAAAGTCTTTTTGTTTCCAATATATGCCATTATTAAGGTGGTTGATTAAAAGGTCTCTACAAAGAGTAAGGGATTCATCAAATGTAATAACAACAAAAATACTTGACATATTTTCTTAATCTAGTTCCTTCAGACAGATTTTTAGTTGCAAGATTAGCAACTTGTAGGAGCTTTACCTTAGTTTCACTATAAGAAACCTTGGCTCCGACAGTGATCGGAGTGTTACAAAATTTTCTGCAAGCTGCATAGAAGTGACTTATTCTCCTAACTTCATTATTCGTCCAACTTACCTACCCCAAAACGAAATAGGATAATCAACATGAGAGATTATGTCAAGAAGTTGTAGTAGGGGCCCAGTTGTAATACTCCCACCATTCTGTTATTTTCGTTGTTAATAAACCTTGTCTTAGTAGAACTTCAAATGTTCAGGAAATGGATTCTTCATAGGTACTCGATTAGGAGGGAAAAATTATGATGATCGAAAAGAGGAAAAAGAGAACCTTCATGAAAGCCGAGGGCTCGAAATGTGATTGCTAGGTTAAGAATCTGCATAATCAAAGGTGGGGTACAATTAAGCGTATGTGAACAAATATATATATATTTTGAAATTTGATTACTGGGTCAAGAATCTGTAGCATCGAAGTAGGGGTACAATTAGGCATATGTCAATAAATATATATATATTTGTGCATGAGTTCAATCTTTAAGACCTACCGATGTCATCCATCTCAAAGGCGTCAGCTAACTTATCACATTTAGCTTTTAAGCGAGCCTCGATCTCATGGGCAAGTGATATTTGATATTATGGCATGTCCTACACAAGGATATAGCCAAGTCATATGACAATGTGAAATGGTTCAGAGTAAATTTACAGGCTTCATTCAGTTGAAAGCTTAAGAAAAAGATTTGAAAAAGACTGCATATTTGAACATAACTATTGAACTTCAAACTACTGATTAGCTGAAAAACAATTCAAGCGATCATACAGATTAATTCAAATCAAACATTCAGAAACTGGACGGTAAATGTTTTTCCTGGTTTTTAAGTATCTTCTGCACTACCATTATGCAGGATAACATACCACAGTATATGGGTTTTGCTGGCCTCTGCAACAACCAGTCGATGCTCTAGAGACTCATCAACCTGAAATCACCTAGATATGTTAAAATGATACCTCTCATTCAAAACTACTGTGATACCAAAACAATTAATCGTCACTACATAATAACTCAAGTAAAAATCTGCTTTTTTAACCCCCCTTTTGAAGACAACTTATTTAGGCTTTTATATATATGTCACTATAATGAGCATATTAAATTTATTGGAGACTTGGATTTTGGTATTCCTAATTAATTCCAAGATGACAAAAAGAAATTGGACATCTGTACTTCGATACCGATATCTGTAATTTAACAAATTTCTCTATATCAGTATAAAAACATTGATGCTAGTTAACAGCTCAGATGTGTATTGTGTAGCCAGGGCCTTGGAAATCTGTAATTTAACATATTTCTCCTAAATTTTAAACAAGAGAACATAAACAAAGCAGCTTCTGTCTAGAAGTAGGAAAACAATTATTAACTATGTACAAGTCTCTATTTTAGCTATGAGAATTCTAAGTTTCAGAAATTGAAACCTGAGGAGAGCTCTTCAAGCCAAGCCGCGGGTACAGACCTTGATCGTCTCGAATTCCTCCAAAATTTGTCACTGAAACAGCCTGTTGATACTCTTCCACCATTGCGTTCACCTCACAGTAAATTGCCAACAAACCCCACCTCAGATTACTCGAAATGAAGAAAACAAAATATCACCAATTTTTTTTATGAATACAAACCCTAATTCCCTAAAACAGAAGCAACAACCGAAAGGGAAAAGAAACACTAACCGTAGAATTCCAAAAATCGTTAAAGAGGAAGAAGAAATGCTTACCATGGCTTCCAAATAACGTGATCTCTCCCTCGACATTTCCTCTCTCACCTGCAAGACCTGTCGAATACCATTTAAAAGAAGAATGGAAAAGAAAACAAGAACAGACGAAGTAGAGAAGACATGGAATGGGATCTAAGCTTGAGCAATTGAAACCTGAAGGTCTCAAATTCCTCCGAGATTTTCCACTGAAATATACTCTTCCACCATTGCGTTCGCCTCACAGTAAATTGCCTACAAACCCACCTCAAATTACTCGAAATGAAGAAAACAAAATATCACCATTTTTTTTTATACAAACCCTGATTCTCTCGACCATTTAAAAGAAAAAGAGAAAAGAAAACAAGAACAGAAGAGAGGATCGATTCAGAAGCTTCGTTGCTCTGGACCAAGATCTTCTTTCTGGCGATTGTTCTTGAAACCATCCATTTGAGCTGGCGATTTCTTCTTATGACCGTTGTGGACGAACTGGAGAATGAAGATGACGGAGGTGACCGTTGTGGACGTCTCAGATAAATTCGAATTCTAATGACCGTTGCTTGGATTGCCAGCTGCTCTTCTTCGGAGCTGCGAGTGAATTCTGATGAAATGAGCTCGGGGTGGTGGGCAGCTTTAAATATATACTCGTGGTTCTCTCAATTACAACACAAATGCCTCTTTAACTGCTGTTTTAACTCTGGTTAACAACTATAACCTCTAGAGTTAATATTTTTTTAATATGTTTTTCTAAAAACCAAGGTTAGATGGTTAACTCTAAGGGTTAGTGGAGCTTAACCACAGTTAATGGGTATTAAAAGAAATATGTGTTAACTTGTGGGGCGATGTAACCACTATTTGGAATCTGGTTACAACTTATGCTCCAAATTTTTCGATGTAAAATAGGGAAAAACAAATTAATTCCATAGAAATATTCATGTAATTGTTTGTAAGGAAAATCTTTCGTAACTAAAATATATTTTAGGAAAAATGAATCCCTTTTTATTTTTTTGAAAATGACTTACATTTCAAAAACACGTAAGTCATTATTCAGTAAAATACTAACCTTTTTATAAATATTTTAAAATTTACTAAAAAATTGAATGCAACCAGATTCCAACAAAAACTGAATGAAAAATTCATATTTTATCGTAAATTTTTTCCCTTCGTAAATAATTTACATTATAAAACCATTTACGTGCAAATAAACGGAGCATAAAGATAATTTTGAGTCCTTTAAATAATGTATAAGGGTCCAGCCCATTAGAATGGAGATAGGATCACATCCAATTGCAATTGAATTCAATTGCATTCATGGTATGTGTGGATTGGATGAGGGAAAAAAGACACGAAATTCAATTTTTGAATTTTTTTTCCTTCCAACACATGCACATATGTAATTGAATTCAAGAGCAATCGGTCGTGATCTTGTCTCATTAGAAAGACATATCTCATTGATGGCCTCAAAATGTGCTAACTCACATATTACGTGCCTCATTCGTATAGCCGTCGCCAAAGGGTTGTGCCTTATTCGTATAGCCGTCGCCTTTCCCATCCGACTGACGAATCGGGATCACCTTTAAAAAATGTGAAAAGTTTATAATACCCTTGTATAAGAGAATCAGTTACCACATAATGTCTTCACCCCATTTAAATGCCTATTATCGTGTTACGTATGAGGGTGCATGCATGAGTGTTCTGGTTGACACTTGCATAGAATGTAATTAGTAAGAGTCGTGTAAAGCTAGGTCTGTAACTTTAAGTCATAGGTAAAGTTTGATAGAAAGATTTGCTTATACTTAACCAGTGGTAACGAATGAAAGAAGATAGATATCTATCTATCTTAAACCAACTATATGATGTTAATATAGGTTAACCCCTCAAAGAGGTTATTCTTATGGAAAATGGAAAACGGATCACTGGGTCCTCTTCCAAACTGATCACCCAATTGCAAATTGACACCTAGCAGTTATTTTATTCTAACTTTATTTCTCTTTTCCAATGTATTGAAATTTGATTGGGTGGTTAGCTTGGAAGAGGACCTTGGGGTGATCCTCTAATTGGAACTCTATTCTTATTATTTTGTTGTCAATTTAATCCAAGCATGTTGCATATTAGAACTCATGGTTTTGCATAATTTAGTAGTGAGTTTGCCTTTTATTTCTTAAGAATTTAAACATTATTGAAACTCATGGGTTTGCAGAATTTGTTTATGGGTTTGCTGAATTATTTTAACAGAGTTTAAAGGGTATTGGAACTCATGGTTTGCAGAATTCTTTTTGTGTGTATTTATATTTTTTTTCCCTGAAATTAAACACTATTAAAACCCACTAGTTTGCAAAATACGTTTGTGGGTTTCCAGAATTTAAAAGCTATTGGAACACGTGGTTTGCATACTTTTTTTGTGAGTTTGCTTGGAAAAACAAAGGATCTCAAGCTCGCAATGGACCATTTGGTGATCAATAAGTGATATTTACTTTGCAAAATTGGGGAATATTGTCAAAGTCATGTGTTGGAGCATCTTCAGATGAGGGTTTCTAAATGTGTTGGAGCATCTTCCGATGAGGGTTTCTAAAGCTAACATGGAATTTTTAAATTTACTTCTACCATGATATTTCCACTCATACCCACATGTTTGTTCTGTTACAATTAAATGTAATTGATTTGCATAGCTCATGTTGCTGATTTCGATTATCAAATTGAATGGCAAGTATAAGTGGGACTCAAGAATTGTAACATTGGTGGTGACCCCGCGTAAAAATTCTATATCTGTGCAAGTGCATTAATGCATATGATTTTTATCCTTCTTTGTTTTCTTTGTAAAAAATATCATTAATGATTTGTGAAACATTCAATGCACTTAAAGAGTATAGAAAGCTAGATTTACAATTTTTTTCCAAGCAAAGATATTTTGAGGTAATATGGGATTTTGGTGTTTATAATGTACTAAATAAATATTTAAGATCCCTACTTCTATCCCTTGAAACGATAGGTGTGAGGCCTGCAAACAACCTTTTAAAAAATCTTGCTCTGTAACCCTTATATATTAGGTTCTAGGCCCGCAAACAACTTAAAGATTCAGGGTTAAAAACCATTTTCAGATCAAATTATCTTTGCCTGCAAGCAAAATACTAGTGTTAAACCCAATTGTATGAATTGAAAAGACTTTAAAAATAGATCTTCAAAAACCATTCTAGAGCTTGGTAAGATGCTTTGAAAAGCCGTTAAATTTAATCTCATATAATAACCCCTTTTCAAGCTTCAAGCGCCGTATGTTGGAGTCTTAAAGCATACAAAAACTAGTAGCATAACTAAACCACCAAATTTCTAAAGACCTATTTTGCTATTTTCTCAACATGTGAAATTAGTATATGCCATCGTCTCCACATGTTTGTTGTTTCATATGAGAGTCGATGATTTTTCATTCTGGTTTATATCACTCAAATGACAACTACTACTTGTCTTGTGTAATGAACTTGATCATCAACTCCTCCCCTCGCTTACATCAACTTTGCCCCTTGTTTTGGTAATCAACTTGGTATGTTGTTTTAAAGATAAAATGAAGGTTTTTATTTACATTCACAACCATGTTCCTGGGGAAAAATGACTTGTGGTAATAAGTCTATTTTATATTTATAAAATATAATCGGTCATTCAATATTGACAAGAGTCTTTGCTGTTTTTTTTTTTTTTTTTATCTCATCTATGGTGTTCAAGGGGCTATTACTGTTTAATTTATTATTCAAAAAAAATTGTATCCGTTTTAAAACATCTAATATAGAAGTTGCTCCCAGTAACCACATTTTAATATATATTTTGCCAAAAGAGATTATCTAATTGGTGTAGTTAATTCAATTATTTACATACACGTCCCTACTTTGAATTTAAGATATTAGGTGCCTTGCAAATATAAATCATTAATTTTGTATGTGTGTATCGCAAAATTTCAGAAATATATACATTATCAACGTTTCAGACAACTATTATGGTATGATTTTCATTAGGGATGTACACAAGCCGGATTAGCTTGATTGCTCGGATCGACCTGATCAAGCTGAGCTCAAGCTTGATTTTTAGGCCCGATCAAGCCGAGCCGAGCCGAGCAATCAAGCTAGAAAAATGTTCAAGTCGAGCTCGAGCCCAGGCTTGTTTGATTCGGTTCAGCTCAAAGCCCGACTCGATTGAGGCTTGATTCGGTTCGAGCTCGGGTCAGCTCGAATATTATTTTTAAAAAATAAAAAATATTATTTATATATATATCATTATTATATATATAAATAATATAAAATATTATTATTTTATTTAAATTTTTAAAAGTATTCAAGCCGAGCTTGAGCCAAGCCAAACCAAGCCGAACTTGAGCATGAATCAATTCGGGCCGAGCCGAGCTTCGAGCCGAGTTATATGAATTCGGGCCAAGCTTCAAGCCGATTTTTCGAGCACCATTTTGGGCCGAGCCAAGCTTCGAGTCTAGAGTAAACCCTTTCAAGTCAAGCTAAACAAGGCCAAGCTCGGCTTAGCCCAGCTTGAATACACCCCTAATTTTCATTCTATATTCAATGACTTACATATGTTATATTCAATTACATATGTTGTTGAAGTTCTTCTCTTTATTGTTTATATGTTAGGGGAAATGCACGTGCAAGTGTAACGTTCTTTATATCTGAGCTGCCTCCACATAGAATAGAGCTACTAAGGAGGACAATATTTGCGCCATTGACACAAACCATAGAAATGACATTTGTATCAAACATAACCACCGTTCTTTTAGAGAGGAATACACTCCCGAATATATTTAGTACTAGTTGGACCCTGCACGTGCACACTTGTAGACTAAAAATTAGTTATTAAGAGAGGGATTTTTTTTTTCGATCAAGGCATAATACAACACATACACACGAACAACACGAAAGGAATCAACCCCGAGCAACCTCAAAATGGGTACAACCGTTTGAGGAGCTATGAAATCTTAAATACTCATGCACACACGCACTCTCTGCCTTGTGGGACTATCTGGGTTTTTTTTCCATCAAAGTACAGTACAACACACACACCACCCACACGCACAACCTAATTAACCAAAGCGGGAGCGAGAGTATGAGAGCATCAAGTTTCATTTTAAAATAGGGTTGAGAGCGCCTCCAGAGCGTCGGTATATATAAATAATATTTTAATATTTTTTTAAAAAAATCAAAATTATATTATTAAATTTCAAATTTTCTGAATTTTAACCACATTTAATAAAAGTTAAAAGAAACAATGTTGATCTCTAGTGGGATTGCGAGTTCAACCGCAATTGGATGTGATCATCTCTAAAAGTGAAAGAATAACGTCAGATTAAAAACTAAATAAAGCAAAGAGAAAATTTGACAAGACTTTTAAGTTTTTTTTCTTTTTATCTGCTAAGGCAAGAGCCAAGGCTTTAAGTCTTCACTGCCGTTTTGTACAAAAACTAAAAGAAGAAAAGACTTTAAAGTCTTTCCACCCAAAGCCTTAATCATGGGTAAAAATGAAAGTTTAAACAGTTTTTCTTCTTACTCATTACGATTTACAGAGTTCGAACCTGTAAATCGAACTTCCATGGTAGAAAATGGCCGCCACGCTCTAAGAAAAAGGGGACACCATGCTCTACAAAATGGGAAACTGCGCTCCCAAGATGGATTCACTCTCAAACCGTGAGAGTGAGGTTTGAGAGCAGGAACGGCTACCATGGTAGACAGTTTTGGTTACTAAGCGCACAACGCTAAAGGAATCAACCCACGAGCAACCATAAAATGCGGACAACACTAAAGGAATTAACCCATGAGCAACTTTAAAACGGGTACAACCGTTTGAAGAGCTATGGAACCTTAAGTACTCATGCACACACGTACAGAACAACACACATGTACACCACGCACAACACAAAAGGAATCATCCCACAAGCAACCTCAAAATGGGTACAACCATTTGAAGAGCTATGGAACCTTAAGTACTCATGCACACACGCACTCCCAACCGATATGAGGTTATCTGGTTTTTTTCGATTAAGGTACAGTACAACACATACCACGCGCACACACATGCACATCACGAAAGGAATCAACCCACGAGCAACCTCAAAACGGGTACAACCGTTTGAGGAGCTATGGAACCTTAAGTAGTACTCATGCACAGACAACGGGTGTCACGGAAACAAGTTTTTTTTTTTTTGTTAGGCAAGGAAACACGTTGAATAGGTAGAAAAATAGAGTTAGAGTGGGTGGGCCCACGAACATTGGCAGCTGCTAAGCGACGTGGAAGAATAGCAATAGAAATAGAAAAACGAGAGGAAAAAAATTAGTAGTGGTTAAATGAAAGTGGGTTAAAGAAACCCTTGCGTGTAGGGGTGTCAACGAGTTGAGTTGGGCATTGCTCAGGCTCAGGTCGTTGGATTTTTGATGTTGCTCAGGCTCAGCTCGTTTGATTTTTGATGCTGCTTAGGCTCGGGCTCGGGCTCGGGCTTGAGCTCGAAAAGGTCAGCTCGTCCACAAATCATCGAGTTCGAGCCGGTTCGTTAAGCTCTAATTTTTTTAAAAAAATATAATATAGTGGGGATGATATTCTAACAGTTAAATGGTGGGGTACAAAAAAATGAGAAGATAAAATAGTACTTTCACTAACCTAATGAACATTAATGAACATTTCATGTTCTTCATTAAAAAAACTTATTTCTCTTTCTTATACTTTTAATGTAAAACTCAAAATTGGCAGGGGTATAACTGTGCACGGATATTCATTGAATTAGTCGAGTTGAGTCGAGTCGAGCCGAGCCGAGCTGAGCTACCTCTTACTTGAGCTTGGTTCGTTATCTAAATGAGCTCACTCACTTGGCTCGGCTTGACTCGATGAGCTTTTAATCCTACTCAAGCTTGGCTCATTTTGAGCCAAGTCGAGCCGGCTCGGCTCGGCTCATTGACAGCCCAATGCAAGTGCTGGCATTGTTTCAATGTGCCAAGGGACTTTACCAACTAGCATGTTGGGGAGAATCAAGAAATTCAATGTGCCTTAAAAATCAAATATGAAATTCTAATTCAAGCAAGCTACGGTGGTATTGATGCAGTTTTGTTATCTCAAACCCGAAGAACTTGATTTAAAAGAGATAAGGGAAGAACTACTAGTCTCAACCTTCTGGGTTCGTGCATGGTTAATGTTATTGATGGTTAACCCTAAGGATTCGTGGAGCTTAACCACAGTTAATGGGTATTAAAAGAAATATGTGTTGACTTATGGGGCGATGTGACCACTCTTTAGAATCTGGTTACAACTTATGCTCCGTTTGATTTGACGTAAAATAGGGGAAAACAAATTAATTCCATGGAAATGTTAATTATGTGTGATTGTTTGTACGTAAAATCTTTCGTAACTAAAATATAATTTACGAAAAATGAATCACTTTTGTTTTGGAAAATGACTTACATTTCAAAAACTCGTAAGTCATTATTCCGTAAAATACTAACCTCTTTATAAATATTTTTAAAATTATAAAAATACCCTTATTTATAAATTTTTATTTTATTTTTTGTTTAATTTTTTGTTTTTAATTTTTGTATTTTTTTCTCAGTTTTTCATTTTCTTTATAAGAAAATTTACGCCTTATTTTTAAGAATGCAACCATACAACAAAAACTGAATGAAAAATTCATATTTTATCGTAAATTTTTTCCCTTCGTAAATAATTTGCATCGTAAAATCATTTACGTGCAAACAAACGGAACATAAAGATAATTTCGAATCCTTTAAATAATGTATAAGGGCCCAGCCCATTAGAATGGAGATAGGATCACATCCAATTGCAATTGAATTCAATTGCATACGTGGTATGTGTGGATTGGATGAGGGAAAAAAGGCACGAAATTCAATTTTTTGAATTTTTTTCCCTTCCAATCCATACATGCCACATATGTAATTAAATTCTCTTGAATTCAATTGCAATTGGTTGTGATATTGTCTCATTAGAATGACACTTCTCATTGATTGTAATGACCCTAATTTAAATTAAATACACTCAGGGGTAAATTGGTAAATTATACCCTGAGGGTATGTAATTTAGTAATTGATTTTTGGTGTTTGGTCATATGGCTAATCTTGGTGGGGTAGGGCTAATCCAATGATTTAATTTAATGAGTTAAATTAATTAAATTTAGGTTATAAGCAAACAGACCTTAATGGGGATATATTAGTAATTCTCTAAATGAAATTTAGTATAAATAGAATTGTTTAACCTAATTAGTCTCATTTTTTGATACCCTGATTTAGAAAGCTGAGATGCGTACTTTTGGAGGAGAGGGAGAACGGCCGTAGGGTTTGGAGATTGGTGAATGCTCGTAGAGAACCGGATTTCGAAGTTTTGGATCATTCGGGATAGCAGCAAATCTCTCCTAAGCAATCAACCACTTGTCTTCTTCTTGAAATCAGATCTAGAGGCAAGTGAATATTTCTATAATTTAGATGTAGAATGTGTTGTGATCACACAATAATTTTAATTTGTTTTTTCTTCTTGTGTTAATGATTGTGTGTATGAAAATATACTAGATCGGATAAATATTTTATACAGGTATTATTCTGATTTATTAAATATGTTATGAGTGATTTTAATAAATGATAGAATAATATATTAGATTTTAGGGAAGAAAATATAAGAGATGTAGGAGATTAAAATTATTGATTTTTGGAATTTAGTTAATTTAAATGAGATTTATCCAGTTTCGGTATTTGAGTCATAACTTTATGACATGAAGTGCGATTTTGGTCCGATAGTACATCGTTTCGAAGAACTCGAAAAGATCTACAACTTTCGTGAAGAAAGTTTTCCCAAAATCAGTATTTTTGTGAGTCAAAACCTTAGTTGAAAATCAAAAAAGGAGAAAAATTGATATTTTTCATATTAATTTTCCTAAGATACTTTAATTAAATGTATATATTATTTGAGTATGAGAATATTGTTTTGTTGAGATTCCTTTATAACTAATTAGTTAGTTTGTTAGATGGTTGAAAGATACCTCTAACAAATTTAAATAATTAGTTACTAAATAATTTGTTAGTAACTTGACTTATATTTTTTTAGTTAATTTGTTGGGTGGTTGAAAGATACCCCTAACAAAGTACTTAACTAATTAGTTACTAACCAACTGGTTAGTAACTGAGTAGTATAAGGGTTTTACTAAACTCACTAGCATAAAAAAGAGTTTTTTCAAGCCCTTGGGGGTTTGTGAAACCTTGAACCTCATTATCATTGGAGATTGAAAATTTGTAGGGTTATAAATATGTGATATTTATAACTAAAGTTTCAGTTGTAGGAATACAGCTGAAATCCCTTTTGAAATAAAGTATGTTATGTCTGCCTAGATATTAATTGTAAATTATAGCATTATAGATTTTAATTATGAATTATGATGTTGACTGTTATAACTGTTATTTAATGTTTTGCTATGTTTTCATAATAGTTGGAATTCATCTTCTAAAATAATGGTGATTCAATAAACATTGTTTTAACCTTGGTTAAGGGTCATTCAAGGAGTAAGTTGTGTAAGACCTCCTTAAATTGATCATAGGGTGATGTTGTGTACCACCCAATGATGGTTTCAGGGTAGTGTAGAGTACCTACCCAGAAACAGATGATTGAGTTGAGCTGTGTAAGACACTCAATTCTCAGATGGGTAAACTGTGTGAGACCCAAAGGATATGGTAAGCTATGTAAGACCTCAAGGATTCCCTTGGTCAATAGGGTAAGTTGTGTAAGACCCCTATTGACTGGATTGAACCATAAGTAAAGACTTAATTGAATAATATGCATAATTTGTTAGTCATCTTATCATATGAATTGTTAATGCATTTAAATTATAGTGTATTCTCTTGTTAAGCTGTGAGCTCACCTTTGTTGATTCTTCTTTTTTAGGTGGTGATTAAAAAGAATAGGAATTGCTCTCGTTTGAGCAAGTGAGACCAGCCTTAAAGTTTTCTTCTCTGTTAGAGTGTGAGAGAACTGTAGTGAGGTAAACTATGTGAAATCTTTGGATGATTTAGTTTTTGGGAGAACTCATGTTATTGAGTCTTCTAGTTATGCTGGTTATTTAAATCTGTTTAATGGAGTATTAAATTATTTTAATTTCCATTAATATTAGAATTTTGTTTCCGGTTCACGCATTGATATTTATACAAATATCAGTATTATTGTGTATAGATTTCGAAGCGTGACATTGATAGCCTCAAAATGTGCTAACTCACATATTACAAAGTGTGCCTCATTCGTATAGCAGTCGCCTTTCCATCCAACTTACGAATCGGGATCACCTTTAAAAAATGTGAAAAATTTATAATCTTTACTATTATAATGCGAGAGGCATGCGTAGATGATTTTTCCGAAATTCCCAAATTACCCTTATATAAAAAGAGAGACTTGCGTAGATAATTTTTCCGAATTCCCAAATTACCCTTATCTTTACTATTATAATGCCAGAGGAACCTATTTGAATTGCCACCTGAATATGTGAATAAGCAGCACATTACCACATTGATGCTTAACCTTAGGCAAAAGCTGAAATCAAAATTCACAAGTGGCATTGGGAAGTCAGAATCCAAACTACAGCCAGAATTTTCTACCACACATATATTACAACGTGCAAACAATCAATTAATTTGCCATGTTTAAAGACTACAAGGTGTACTTATAGTTTTTTTAAAAAAACACACATGGCTCCGCCCCTTCTTTAGGTCATTATCGAGAATTGCTCTCTTTTGAAGCCACTTATCTGAATAAATCCCAACAAATTCCAAACATATTGCTCCAAACAAATGGATCAAACACCCAACTGACATCCTAAAACTCAAGGCGGAAGGAGCCTCTAGAGGTAATGGAGGTACTGGTGCTGCCGTGCAGGTGAAGTGGTTATAAGGAATCACTCAATGATATTATTACAGTTTTCTCAAATTATTATGATCACTGCACTAATTTTGCTGCCAATGCAAGAGTATCAAAATTTCAAATGATTATGATCACTGCAAGCAACAGTCGACATCAAAAACAGTCAGATTCAAATTGATAATGATTCAAAGATCCTAGTGAGCACTAAGAGTATCAATACAAAGCCTTCTGTAGCGACATAGAAAGACGACATTCTTTCTCGTGTAGAAATCTGGATTTCAATATTTTATATAATGCACTCGTAGTCTTGAACATGTTCATTTTCTAATATTTTTAGCTTATGATGATGAAAAATGAGTGGTAAAGATGGGAAATCTAGATCTAGGGACAAGAACAAGATCCATAAACAAATTTTATGTCAAAAGAAAAATGAAATTAACAAAAATTTTCCATGAGTCCTAAACACAAGCAGTGATTTCCTGACTTTTCAATAAATGGACTAAGCTACAAAATGAGCAGCATTGTAACGTTTTATTTGGGTCCTGCTAGCTATAGCCAACAGCGTATGGATCAAAATTTCAAATTAATCAGAGAGACGAGGATGTTATGTACCAGTATCCAATAGCCAAAAATCCATGCGCCAAAATATTCCTTGTGAACATAAAAGTTTAGTCCACAAGCACAAGAGATGTTTGTTAATTTAGTCATACTTTTTTTTGACCTACCCTATAAAACCCACCCAAAAGTTTTGCAAATTCTCACAGTGGTTTCCGAAATAATTTTCTGTCCCCAATAATAGAATAAGTAAGAAAAGAAAAGATAGAGAGGTGCATGGAACATGGAACATGAAACATAAATTAATTAACACATTGCCACACTTCCAACTTCTGAAAGGATTTTGCATATCATACTGGCAGAGTGCTGATAATAACTTAATAAGATGGCTATGCAATTAAATGAAAATTTTAGTGGGCATCAATGAACATTTGAAAACTTCAATAATTTTTATGATTGGTAATAAGTAAAAGAAATAGAAAATAGAAAATAGAGAAAACATGTAGAAGAACAGAATGACACCAGTCAGCTTAATCCACAACATTCGGTATCCTTGTTGACGCCATTCTTGGCCAATAAATCTGCCTTATTGTTCATTGACCATATCAGTCCCAGATATTTTCAAGAAAAAAGAAGAAGATGTTAATGAGTCCCAGATTTCTTCAGGAAAGAAAAAGAGTAAAAAGGTTTCAAAAGAAGGCAAAACAAATGTTAGGAACATTGTAAGCATTGTTTTATCCATGTATTTGTACATTTGTTGCCTTGAACCATGAATTTGCATATTGGCAACGGATTAATTGTCAGAAATTACACGAGGAAAATCTATTTAGGAGAAAGTTGGTGGGCATTCTATTTTCTCGTGATTTAAATCAGAATAGAATAATTTTCAGTGGCCTGGTCTCAGGTTTATAGGAATTATGTCAGTCAAAATCACCTCATAGATTCTACCCAAGCGATTACAAGGGAGTTTCATCAAACCCAACAGCATCCATAAACAATACTAATGGCAAGCCATGTAATACAGTCTTCAATTCAAAATATTCAGTCAAATAGCAGCTAAATATAGTAGCAGTTCCAAAATTTCCTCTCATTTGCTACAAACCTGCCAAGATTCTTCACCCTTGAAAATATAGAATATGAGTGTTTCCTTCACATCTGGTAAAACTTAAAATTGTCTCCTCCTTGACAATGAAAATAAACAGTTGGCTTGGCTTTTAAAAATTTAAATGGACTCAAGTGTAATGACATCTGATGTTAAGATTCCTGCAAAAGAGATGAAATCACCAATTAGGCCATTTGGAAGAATAACTTTGGGGGAAAAATAGATTAGGAAATCATTTAAATGCAAAGAATGTTATCTAATATCATAAAGATTAACTCAACAAAACCATGAACAAAAAATACTTGTAATTTTTTTCACATGAAATTCATCAAACATAGGTTCCTCTATTGGACAACCACCCGGTGGAATTTTGTTTGTATACTCTAGCTTTCCTATCAAACTCAGTTCAGAATAGAAACCACCAACTCATAAGTATACAAAAAAGAATGAAGAAGAGAAGACACTTCCTTGAATCCCCTCAAAGTAAGTTACAATAACTGCTTCAGACTCATATCTCCGCAAACATTATCTGAATCTCCATAATCAAAATCGATGCTCACACAAACATCATCATACTCAAGAAACCAACATTACCATTTCTAGATAATCACGGAGAAGGCAATTGCAATGAACCCACATACCCCTAAACAGAAGATCCCTCTCAAACCCATCTCCATCACAAAACCAGAAACTTTTTGGGAAAAAAATGTAAGCATACATTTTTAGCAGTTTCCTTCTAATTCAAACCCAAATTGGAATAAATTAAGATGGTTCTTAAAAAAAACCATGAAGGAAAAACAGAATTGTTTTTTAAAAGAATGAAAATCCACCAAGGTTAAGTGGGTTCTTAAAGAAAAATCAAGAAGGGAAAACCAGAAACCTTGAAGAAATAATGAAAATTCACTTCAAATCTAAATGGGAACAAAACCCTAAAGCCCTGTTTGTTTGCATGGAAAATAAGATGGAAAAGAAAACTTTTCCAATGGAATTATTTTCTAGGAAAATTTTTCCAGCTCTTCTATTTTCCACCGTTTGGCTAGAAGGAAAAAAAATCTCAGAAAATCATACGAAAATTTATTTTATGTTCGAATGCTTAATATTTTTTTAAAAAAGTTTTTTTCCCAGGCCTCTTAGAGCACCCAACTATGTCCCCCGGGCCGTGTTAATCCCCTTATACTACAGAATCAGGAAAGCTGAGATTAATCAAGAAAGCCAAGATAAATCCTGAAGGGTTGCCAATAAGGCGAAGGGACTCGAACTCAAGACCTCCATTTCTTGATGCATGGTCTTGGCCACTAGCCCAACCCCTCGTTGGTTACTCAGATATACATGGATAACAATTTCTAACACGTTCATTTACTCGCCTTATTTGCATGTTGGATTAAGTTTCAACCAATGAATCAGGATATCAAATTCAATTTTCTCAATCCAAAACAAAGAAACCTAATCAATCATAATATGATAATATAACAATAACCTAATGTATCAATCCATTGACACATGAATCACCACCGAATGCTACTGTGGGTAGCACAGAGGCCGAGTGATTTACATACATCATTGTTGTCACTGCTACTATATCAACATCTAATGGCTACTCTCTGTCTATCTGATCTTGTGAGTTCAGTGTCCTCATTTGTGTTGAGAGTTTGATATGTAGGATGGGGTCTAATCAATGGCACACCACTGCAACAATTGGAAAGAGTCAGCAATGACATCTGAATCTGCGCATTAGTTCCATGAATGAATTGGGATAGGAAAATCTGTGCTATCACTCATGTAATCCTAAGAAGTAAGAAAGGCCATACCTGCATACTTGCACCCGGGTTTTATCGTTAGATGAATCCTCATGTAGATGACCTGAAACACTAAAGTTTGAACAGATTGAACGATTCTAAATTTCAAAATACTGGATTTATCAAGTACTATTGGACAGGAAGAAAAATATAGCAATCGTAGAAGGAAAATTCCTTAGAATAAGATCTCTCCTAGCAAGTCTGGCCCTGACGCCACTGATGGAGTTCTTCATTGACTCAATGGGTAATTGTATCAAGTTGAGTTGCTCACTTTGAATTACAAACTACCTGTCAAGTTTTTGAAGAATAAATTCTTTATACCAAGGTATATTTAATGTCCTGTATGATAATCGCTCACTGAACTAGTATAGATGGATGAATGAACCATCTAGCATATCAAAGCCTTAAGGCAAGGAGAATTGGAGGGTGTGGATTTGTATTATGAGGTCTATAATTTCAGAGATGAGGAATTACAGACACTGATCAAATGCTAAAGTTATCAAGCCCATGAACTGGCATTACTCATTGCACAGTTAATAATATAATTCATTCAAGAAGTTTTGGAGTTGAGAAACAATGTCAACACTGAAAATCAGCAATGGGTGCGACTCCATTCTCGGTCTCCTTATCCACCGTGAACAGGAGGCTACAACTCTCACTGTACCTGTGGCTGTGGAGTGCGCGATCCCCAATATCTCCCACTTGTGAGACAGTCTCACTTTCACTGTCATCCTCTACTTGAGTACTAGCCCCACGTAAGAAACTTAACGAATGCCTTCTCCAAGAAGAAACTACACTGCTTGTCCTGCGAATCGACCCAACTTGTTTCAGTCCAATACCATTCATCACCAAGTTGGTCTTGATTGGAACTTCTGCTCTCAGATACAATATTGAAAATGGCAAGATCTGATATGCTTTTCATTCTCTTTTTGTGCAGAAAATGCAGGGGTGATTAAAGGCTTCTTATAGCAAAACATCTGCATTTCAAGAGTTCTTGATAAACCCTTCTCGAAGAGACTCAAAGTGTATTACAAGATAACATCTACAAATTATAATATATTGTTGTTTTGGTACCTTTGATTAGTTCCTACATATATATATAATTCCCTCTCATCCGATCCCAATAACTTATTCTGCAGATGCAGAAGTTAGAGTTATGTCTATCACAGCATGTGAGCTTCTTTCAAGTGAGAGGAGGTATTTCCATAAGCTAATGGTTTTGTACCTTGATAATCAGCATAATATCCACATTGCAGCTACTCTGGTGTTTGAAGTCATACTCACGGTTTAAAATTAAAATTGACGTAATGGCGATGGAATCCTCCTCTGGCATGCTTCAACTGGAGAAATGCATGTTAAAATGGCTAATTTGGCATCTGGGAATTGGTGAATGTCTTGAAGGATTTGTTGTGAAATAGCATGGTCAGAGAGATCAAGTTAGCTTTATCAGTTGTTACAGAGTGCTCTATAGATATACATTGGAATCTGATGTATGCAATACAAAAACTGGCGCTTTCTTTGATGGAGGAAATATATTAACAGTGAAGTTGGGTCGACTATAATTGTCTAGTTGGAAGATCCCTCCTTCCTTAATCGAGAAGGCAATCCAACCTTTGAACTTTAAAACTTTGAACATGCTTCAAATAGCAAATTAGCAATGATATAAAGTATTTTTTAACACCATTTCGAAACTCAAGGCATGAAGGTCTTAAGTGATTTTTCAAGAATGTGTAAATTAAGCACAAGATTTCCAATCCTAGCAGAAAGGAGGTCAATGCGTAACTATTACCACATTGATGGAGGAAATATATATTAACAGTGAAGTTGAGTAGACTATAATTGTCTAGTTGGAAGATCCCTCCTTCCTTAATCGAGAAGGCAATCCAACCTTTGAACTTTAAAACTTTGAACATGCTTCAAATAGTAAATTAGCAATGATATAAAGTATTTTTTTTGACACCATTTCGAAACTAAAGGCATGAAGGTCTCAAGTGATTTTTCAAGAATGTGTAAATTAAACACAAGATTTCCAATCCTAGCAGAAAAGGATGTCAATGGGTAACTATTACCACATTGATGTAACTATATTACTAAAGATCCCGATTGTTCCATACAGAAGTAGCACAACTTCAGCCTAGAGCTGAACTGGGGTACTCGCAATCCAGCACTCTCTACCATCACTATAAGACATAGACATTAGATATGGTTTCTGCAGACAACCTGTGCATACTTAAAAAGACTAAAATCAGAAATTCAAAGACCTTACTATGAGCAGCTTTTGTGATGCATGTTAAAGCTAACTAATAGCACAATTATAGCAAAAATATCTAAATAGAAAATTTTGAAGAAAGAAAGAATATATAAAAAAAAATCAGACTTAAAACTACAGGAATTAAGACGATGTAGTATTCGGATTGAGTCACTAGAATCGAATTTCCCTTAAGAAGAACATCTACTCACCATTGTTTAACTCGCTTAATAACACTAGATAAATGATAAAAAAAAGCTGCCATAATAAAACTGAGGGGATTGCTAGCCATATACACCCCTACAATCTCGACACAAGGACAAACACTTTGGGGTGGGGCCCACATCCCAATGTTTGTCATACACTAAATGGTGGGAGGTGTACGGTCCCACGAGTCTACAAGCAACAAAATCCCAAAATTAATAATTTTATTCTAAAGTAAGACTAAACTTTAAATTATTAAATTATCAACTGTATTATGATACAACTAACAAACATAAAATAGAAATGCAATAATATAATTACGATAAACTTACCGGGTATGAAGCCGAGAGCGAAAGGCAGTCATTGACAGCAGCACAAACGAAAGTTGAAGGGCAACCGAGAGCAACGTGCAGACTAGGGTTAATGGCACATAAGCACAAGTGGCGATTCCTTATTGTTCCATATAGCTCACAAGGGGTAGTTGTAAATGAAGGAGTACTTTAAAGCAAACTTAAAACTTTTATTTTAAAGTAAGACAGAATTTTAAATTATTAGATTATGAACTGTGTTACAATACAATTAACAAACATAAAATAAAATAGCAATATTATAATTATGATATACTTACCGGGTATGAAGCCGAGAGCGAAAGGCAGTCTTGATAACAGCACAGACAAAAGTTGAAGGGCAGCCAAGAGCAACGTGCAACCTAGGGTTAATGGCCCATAAGCACAAGTGGTGATTCTCGACCATTCCATATAGCACACATGGTGTAATTGTAAATGATGAAGTACTATAAAGCAGAGCTTTAATATGTAATGATAAACTCCCCAGTATCATCCAATATCAGGCCGATATGAGACCGATATGCGCCCGTTACAAGTGATTTTTCAGTTAAATTTTTTCTCTTGTTTTATTTACACTAGAATCCACATCACAGACCTGATATGCAAAACTTATAATTACGATAAACTCACCAGGTATAAAGCCGAGGACGAAAGACAATCATTGAAAACAGCAAAGACGATAGCTGAAGGGCAGTTGAGAGCAACTTGCAACTAGATAAATGATAAAAAGCATTAAAAATCTTGTGTTTAATGGACCATTACCAGAAGTCGCGGTTCCCACCCCATTCCATATAACTCACATGGTGTAGTTGTAAAATAATGGAGTACACAAAAAAAAGTGCAAAAAATTAGTGTCTTAAATAGAAAAGTCTGAAGAAATAAGGAATATAAAAAATCAGACTTAAAACTAGAAGAAGTATTATGATTAAGTAAGTAGAATGAAATTTCCCATGAGGGGAACATCTACTTACCATTGTTGAACTCGCAACGCTAAATACTAACACTAGATAAATGATAAAAAGAAATATGCCATAATAAAACTAAGGGGATTGTTAGTCATATACGCCCCCTCAATCTAGGCACAAAGACAAATACTTTGTGGTGGGGCCCACACCCCAATGTTTGTCGTACTAGAAACAGTGGGTCGTGTACTGCTCCAAGAGTCTACAAGCAACAAACATAAAAGAGCATTGCTATATTCTAATTACGATAAACTTACCAGGAATGAAACCGAGAGTGGAGTAATCATCGACAGCACCACAGACGAAAGTTGAATGGCAATCGAGAGCAACGTGTAGCCACGGGTTAATGGCCCATAAGCAAAACTGCAAGAACTAAAAAGAGGACAGTATTTAGATTGAGTCGCTAAAAGGGAATTTCTCTTAAGCGATACATCTACTCGCCGTTGATTTTGCACAAATTTAAATACTAACACTAGATAAATGATAAAAACAAGAATGTCATAATAAAACTAAGGAGATTTCTAGCCATATACTCTCCCACAAGATCAGCGCAAGGACAAACACTAGCCTGGGCCCACAGCCCAATGTTTGTCGTACTGGAAATTATGGGACGTGTATGGCCCCACGAGTCTACAAGCAACAAAATCCTAAAATTAATATTTTTATTCTAAAGTAAGACAAAACATTAAATTTTCAGATTATCAATTTCTATTGTGGTACAATTAACCAACATAAAATAGCACTTTAATATTATAATTACGACAAACTCACCTGGTATAAAGCCAAGGGTGAACGGCAGTCATCGACAACAGCAAAGATGATAGCTTTAGAGCATCTCAGAGCAACTTGCAACTTAAGTTTAATGACCCATGAGCAGATGTCGCGGTTCCCGCTCCATTCCATATAACTCACATGGTGTAGTTGTATACTAAATGAGTACATTTAAAAAAATTAGCTCTTAAATAGAAAATTTTGAAGAAAGAAAGAATATAAAAAAAATAGACTTATAAATATAGGAAATAAGACAATGTAGTATTCGGATTTAGTAACTAGAATGGAACTTCCCATAAGAAGAACAGCTACTTTCCATTATATAACTCGCTACGCTAGATACTAACACTAGATAAATGACAAAAAGAAATATGTCATAATAAAACTATGGGGACTGCTAGCCATATACGCCCCCTCAATTTCGGCACAAAGACAATCACTTTAGGGTGGGGCCCAAGCCCCAGTGTTTGTCGTATTGTAAACAGTGGGAATATACTAATTACGATAAACTTACCGGGAATGAAGGCAAGAGTGGAAGGCAATCATCGATAGTAGGACAGACGAAAGTTGAAGTGCAGCCGAGAGCAACGTGCAGCCTAAGGTTAATGGCCCATAAGTAAAACTACAAGAACTAAAAAGAGGGCAGTATTCAGATCGAGTCACTATAAGGGAGTTTCCCTTAAGCAATTTATCTACTCACCATTGATTTATTCACTAATCTAAATACTCACACTAGATAAATGATTAAAGCAAGTATGCCATAATAAAACAAACGAAATTTCTAGCCATCTACTCCCCCAAAAGATCAGCACAAGGACAAACACTTTCGGGTGGGGCCCACGGCCCAATATTTGTCGTACTGGAAACAGTGAGACGTGTATGGCCCTACGAGTCTAGAAACAACAAAATCCTAAAATTAATATTTTTATTCTAAAGTAGGATTAAACTTTTAAATTTTTACATTATCAACAGTATTACGATGCAATTAACTATCATAAAATAGCACTGCAATATTATAATTACGATAAACTTACCAGGTATGAATTCGAGAGCAAAAGGCAGTCATCGACAACAACACAGACAAAAATTGAAGGGCAGCCGAGAGCAACGTGTAGCATAGGGTTAATGGCCCAAAAGAAGAAGTGACGATTCCCGACCATTCCAAATAGCTCACATGGTGGTAAATGAAGAAGTACATAAAAAAATCAAAATCAGTTTCACACAAATAAAATTTTCAAGAAAGAAGGAATATAAAAATATAAGACTTAAATGTACAAGCACTAAGCAGAGGACTATATTAAGATAGAGTCACTAGAAGGGAATTTTTTTAAGCAAGACATCAACTCACAATTTATTTACTCACTAAGCTAAATACTAATGCCAAATAAATGATAAAAAAAAGTATGTCATAATTAAACAAAGGTGATTGCTAGCCATATTCACCCCCAATATCTCGGCACAAGGACAAAAACTTTGGGGTGGGGCCCACACCATAATTTTTGTCGTACTAGAAATAGTGGGACGTGTGCACCCATGAGTCTACACTCAAGAAAATCCAAAAATTAATATTAGTATTCAAAAGTAAGAAACTTTAAATTTTCAGATTATCAATTGTATTATAATACAATTAACTGATATAAAATAGCCTTACAATATTGTAATTATGATAAACTCACCAAGTATAGAGTCGAGGGCGAAAGGCAGTCATCGACAACAGCAAAGACAATAACTAAAGGGCAGCTGAGAGCAACTTGTAACTTAGGTTTAATGGCTCATTAGCAGAAGTCGCTGTTCCCTCCCCATTCCATATAAATCACGTGGTGCAGTTGCATAATGAATGAGTACATAAAAAAGTGCAAAAAATTAGTGTCTTAAATTGAAAAGTTTGAAGAAAGAAAGAATATAAAAAATCAGACTTAAAACTAAAAGAACTAAGACGATGTAGTATTCGGATTAAGTAACTACAATGGAATTTCCCATAAGAAGAACATCTACTTACCATTGTTGAACTCACAACGCTAAATACAAACACCAGATCAATGATAAAAAGAAATATGTCGTAATAAAACTAAAGGGATTGCTAGTCATATACACCCCCTCAATCTCGGCACAAAGACAAATACTTTGTGGTGGGGCCCACACCCCAATGTTTGTCACACTAGAAACAATGGGTCATGTACTGCTCCAAGAGTCTACAAGCAACAAACATAAAAGGGCATTGCTATATTCTAATTATGATAAACCTATCAGGAATGATATTCTAATTATGATAAACTTACCGAGAATGAAGCCGAGAGTGGAAGGCAATAACCGATAGTAGGACAGACGAAAGTTGAAGTGCAACCAAGAGCAACGTGCAGCCTAGGGTTAATGGCCCATAAGCAAAACTGCAAGAACTAAAAATAGGACAGTATTTAGATCGAGTCGCTAAAAGAGAATTTCCCTTAAGCAATACATCTACTCACTGTTGATTTTGCACAAATTTAAATACTAACACTAGATAAATAATAAAAACAAAAATGTCATAATAAAACTAATGAGACACAAGATCAACGCAAGGACAAACACTTTTGGCTAGGCCCATAGCCCAATGTTTGTCGTACTAGAAATTATGGGACGTGTACGGCCCCACGAGTCTACAAGCAACAAAATCCTAAAATTAATATTTTTATTCTATACTAAGACAAAACATTAAATTTTCAGAGTATCAATTTGTATTACGATACAATTAACTAACATAAAATAGCACTGTAATATTATAATTACGATAAACTCACCTGGTATAAAGCCAAGGGCGAAAGGCAATCATCGACAACAGCAAAGGCGATAGCTTAAGAGCATCTCAGAGCAACCTGTAACTTAGGTTTACTGACCCATTAGCAGATGTCAGGGTTCCCGATCCATTCCATATAACTCACATGCTGTAGTCGTATAATGAATGAGTACATAAATTTTTTTTAAAAAATGAGTTCTTAAATAGAGAATTTTGAAAAAAGAAAGAATATAAAAAAATCAGACCTATAAATATAGGAAATAAGACAATATAGTATTCGGATTTAGTTACTAGAATGGAACTTCCCATAAGAGGAACATCTACTTACCATTATATAACTCGCTATGCTAGATACTAACACTAGATAAATAATAAAAAGAAATATGCCATAATAAAAATATGGGGATTGTTGACAATATACGTCCCCTCAATTTCTTCACAAAGACACACACTTTAGGATGGGGCCCAAGCCCTAGTGTTTGTCGTACTGTAAACAGTGGGACGTGTACGGCCCCAATAATCAACAAGCAGCAAAATCCTAAAATTAAATAACTAACATAAAAGAGCATTGCAATATACTAATTATGATAAACTTACCGGGAATGAAGCCGAGAGTGGAAGGCAATCATCGATAGCAGGACAGACGAAAGTTGAGTGCAACCGAGAGCAACGTGCTGCCTAGGGTTAATGGCCCATAAGCAAAATTACAAGAACTAAAAAGAGGGCAGCATTCAGATCGAATCACTACAAAGGAATTTCCCTTAAGCAAGACATCTACTCACCATTGATTTATTCACTAGTCTAAATACTCACAATAGATAAATGATTAAAATAAGTATGTCATAAGAAAACTAACGATATTTCTAGCTATATACTCCCCCATAAGATCAGCACAAGGACAAACACTTTCGGGTGGGGCCCACAACCCAATATTTGTCGTACTGGAAACAGTGAGACGTGTATGGCCCCACGAGTCTAAAAACAACAAAATCCTAAAATTAATATTTTTATTCTAAAGTAGGATTAAACTTGTAAATTTTTACATTATCAACAGTATTCTGATGCAATTAACTATCATAAAATAGCAATGCAATATTATAATTACGATAAACTTACCCGGTATGAATTCGAGAGCAAAAGGCAGTCATCGACAACAACACAAACAAAAATTGAAAGGCAGCCGAGAGCAATGTGTAGCCTAAAGTTAATGACCCATAAGAAGAAGCGATGATTCCCGACCATTCCATTTAGCTCACATGGTGTAGTTGTAAATGAAGGAGTACATAAAAAAAATCAAAATCAATTTCACACAAATAAAATTTTCAAAAAAGAAGGAATATAAAAATATAAGACTAAAATCTACAATCATTTAGCAAAGGACTATATCAGATAGAGTCACTAGAAGGGACATTTTTAAGCAAGACATCAACTCACAATTCATTTACTCACTAAGCTAAATACTAACGCGAAATAAATGATAAAAAAAAATATGTCATAATAAAACTAAGGTGATTGCTAGCCATATACGCCCCCACAATCTCGACACAAGGACAAACACTTTAGGGACCCCCAATTTTTGCTGTACTGGAAATTGTGGGACGTGTGCAGCCTCACGAGTGTTCACGCAACAAAATCCTAAAATTAATATTGGTATTCAAAAGTAAGAAACTTTAAATTTTCAGATTATCAATTGACATAAAATAGCCTTGCAATATTATAATTACAATAAACTAACCAGGTATAAAGCCAAGGGCGAAAGGTAGTCATCGACAGCAGCAAAGACGATAACTAAAGGACAGCTGAGAGCAACTTGCAAATTAGGTTTAATGGCTCAAGCAGAAACCACGGTTCCCGCCCCATTCCATATGGATCACGTGGTGTAGTTTTATAATGAATGAGTACATAAAACAAGTGCAAAAAATTAGTGTCTTAAATTAGAAAAGTTTGAAGAAAGAAAGAATATAAAAAATCAGACTTAAAACTAGAAGAACTAAGATGATGTAGTATTTGGATATTAAGTAACTAGAATGGAATTTCCCATAAGAAGAACATCCACTTACCAGTGTTTAACTCTCTATGCTAAATACTAACACTAGATAAATGATCAAAAGAAATATGTTATAATAAAACCAAGGGGATTGTTAGTCATAAACGCCTCCACAACCTTGGCAAAATGAAAAATACTTTGGGATGGGGCCCACACCCCAATGTTTGTCTCACAAGAAACAGTGAGTCATGTACAACCCAAAAGTCTAGAAGCAACAAAATCCTAAAATTAAATAACAAACATAAAAGAGCATTGTAATATTCTAATTACAATAAACTTTCCAGGAATTAAACCGAGAGTGGAAGGCAATCATCGACAGCAGTACAGACGAAAGTTGAAGGGCAGTCGAGAGCAACGTGCAACCTAGGATTAATAGCTAAAAATAAAACTGCAAGAACTAAAAAGAGAGCAGTATTTAGATCGAGTCACTAAAAGGAAATTTCCCTTAAGCAAGACATCTACTCACCATTGATTTATGCACTAATTTAAATACTAACACTAAATAAATGATAAAAACAAGAATGCCATAATAAAACTAACAAGATTTCTAGCCATATACTCCCCCACAAGATCAGCACAAGGACCAACACTTTCGCTTAGGCCCACAGCCCAATGTTTGTCGTACTGGAAACTATGGGACGTGTACGGCCCCACGAGTTTACAAGCAACAAAATCCTAAAATTAATATTTTTATTCTAAAGTATGACAAAACCATTAAATTTTCAGATTATCAATTTGTATTATGATACAATTAACTAACATAAAATAGCACTGTAATATTATAATTACTATAAACTTACCGGGTATAAAGTCAAGGACGAAAAGCAGTCATCAACAGCACAAAGACGATAGCTTAAGAGCATCTCAGAGCATCTTGCAACTTAGGTTTAATTTAATAACCCATTAGCAGAAGTTGTGGTTCCCGCTCCATTCCATATAATTCACATAGTGTTGTCGTATAATGAATTAATACATAAAAAAAGTTTAAAAATTAGTTTCTTAAATAGAAAATTTTGAAGAAATAAAGAATATAAAAAATCAGACTTATACGGCACCAAGAGTCATCAAGTGTTTGTCGTAATGGAAACAGTGGGACATGAACCCAAGAGTCAAGAAGCAACAAAATCCTAAAATTAAATGACTAACATAAAAGAGCATTGCAATATTTTAATTATGATAAACTTACCGTGAATGAAGCCGAGAGTGGAAGGCAGTCATCGATTGCAGGACAAAAGAAAGTTGAAGTGCAGCCGAGAGCAACGTGCAGCCTAGGGTTAATGGGCCATAAGCAAAACTGCAAGAACTAAAAAGAGGGTAGTATTCAGATCGAGTAACTACAAGGGAATTTCCTTAAGCAAGACATCTACTCAGTATTGATTTATTCACTAATCTAAATTCAAACACTAGATAAATAATTAAAACAAGTATATCATAATAAAACTAACGATATTTCTAGCCATATACTCCCCCACAAGATCAGCACAAGGACAAACATTTTCGAGTGGGGCCAACATCCCAATATTTGTTGTACTGGAAACAGTAGGACTTGTATGGCACCAAGAGTCTACAAGCAACAAAATCCTAATATTAATATTTTTATTCAAAAATAAGATTAAACTTGTAAAATTTTAGATTATCAACTGTATCACAATACAATTAACTATCAAAAACAACACTGCAATATTATAATTGCGATAAACTTACTAGGTATGAATTCGAGAGCAAAAGGCAGTCATCAACAATAACACAAACGAAAGTTAAGAGCAGTCGAGAGCACCGTGTAGCAAGGTCAATGGCCCAGAAAAAGAAGCGGCGATTCCTGACCAATCCAAATAGCTCACATGGTGTAATTGTACAAAAAAAAATCAAAACCAGTTTCATACAAATAAAATTTTGAAGAAAGAAGGAATATAAATATATAAGACTTTAAAGTACAAGAACTAAGTAGAGGACTATATTTAGATCGAGTCACTAGAAGGGAATTTCTTGTAGAATATTAAGTTTTCTTGTAATTAGGGGTATTCTTGTAATTAGGGGAAATCCTACTTATAACCCTTATTAATAGAATATGATAGAGAGAGAAAGATAAGTTATCTACTTTTTTTCTTCTCTTCTTCTTCTTCTTCTTCCTCCTTCAAACCCTAAAACTTATTCTAAGGAATTCCACTTGGTATCAGAGCATCCTAAAGCACAAAGGAAGAGCAAGAAGAAGAACAAACCCGCTGGAGGCTGCTGACGTCAGCAAGCGTACGGCTTGTCATGATGGCGTGAGTATGACGTCATCCAAGTTTGGGTGCCCTCAAGGTGTTTGAGGCGGTGTTCGCTTACTTTTTAGGTATTTTTTGGTCGTTGGACCATTGGTGTTTGTTTTTTTGGGTTGTAGAATCCTGTGGTACGTGCTAGAAGTGTGTTCAGAGGTTGGAATTGTGCAAATCAGTCCTTAAGTGACAAAAGATGGGCGATTCAGAGGTTAGTCAGTCTTCACGGGCTCCGCCTTCTGATGATTGTTACTTGCATTTGGGACACGGTGACTCCCCTAGCCTTCCAATCACTACCGTAAAGTTGAATGGCAACAATTATCTTGCATGGTCTCAGTCGGCCATGTTATTCATAACAGGGAAGGGTAAGATAGAGTACCTAACTGGCAAGAGTAAGAGGCCTTCGGCTACTGATCCTAATTTCAAGAAATGGCAAGCCGAGAACGCCACAGTCATGTCATGGCTTCTCCACTCCATGATTCCAGATCTTAGAAATGGATATATCCTTCTATCCACAGCCCAGGAGGCTGTGAAGCAGACTTACTCTGAGGGGGGCATTCATGCTAGAGCTTATGAATTGCGCCAATGTATTGGGCAACTAAGACAAGGGGATACTTCTCTGGCCACTTACTACTCCACTCTTCGCCGTCTGTGGGAAGAATTTGACATGTTTCATATGTATACGACACAGTGCACTAAAGATGTTATAGGGTATAAGAAGTATGTTGATGAACACAGGGTCTATGAGTTGTTGGCTGACCTTAATCCCGAGTATAAGCAAATTTGTGTTCAGATTTTGGGGAAGGACCCCCTTCCGTCCATCACTGAGGCATATTCCATTCTCCAAAGGGAGGAGCGTCGTCGGAATAACATGCAACCTTCTTCTCTAAAGCGGTCAACTCTTTCTTCATGGTCACAGCGCGGCATCTGTGATAGCTTTCGTGGAAGCAAGGGAGGTGGTAGGTCAGGAAACATCGGTGATGAGAGAGACCGACTGAAGTGTGATCACTGTGGTCACACTCGACACACCCGTGAGACTTGTTGGGGCCTCCATGGTCGCCCACAGCAGAGAGGGTTGCAGTGGCCATGGTGGTGGTCGTGGTGGAGGCTCTAGCGCTCACTCAGTTGCCTCTGATCTAGCTCCCGTTCTTACATCTGGTGTATCGTCATCTTCTGATAGCCTTAGCCTTTCCCGTGCTGAGATAGAGGCATTCCGACGTTTTATGGGCCAGTTGGAGGCATTCCACATCCTCGTTTGCTCATTCAGGTACATCATCTTCGGCTTTCAATGCATCTGTCTCCACATCTACTCGCCCCTGGATTATTGATTCAGGGGCCTCGGATCACATGACTGGTATGTCATCTTTATTTGCTCAGGTATCGAGAAAGTTAGAATCGCTGATGGGTCTTACCCTTCTATTACTGGTAAGGGTAACATTTCTGCTACCCCATCTATGCCTTTATCATCTGTTCTTCATGTTCCTAATGTTGCCTTTAAACCTTTTGTCTGTGAGTCACCTAACCAAGTCCTTGAATTGTAGTGTCATCTTTTTTCCCTCTCACTATGTCTTTCAGGACTTGAAGACGAGGCGGACGATTGGTAAAGACTATGAGGAGAGGGGATTATACTTATTGGATAGTTCCTCACTGGTGGCTTCTCCTGTTCAGCAAGTTCGTGATGGGCCTAGCAGTAGTAGTGGTCGTGACCGCAACATTTTACAGTTGTTGCAGTGGCATAGACGTTTGGGTCACCCATCCTTTTTATGTTAAAGAAACTGTTTCCACAGTATTTTGTTTCTGTTTCTATGTCTGAACTTCAATGTGAAACTTGTGATATTTGCAAAAAAATGTCGATCTTTGTATCCTGCTCATGGTAATAGAAGTAGTTCACTTTTTTCTATTGTTCATTCTGATGTGTGGGGTCCTACTCCTATTACTTCATCTCGTGGATTTCGTTACTTTTGTTACATTTGTTGATGATTTCTCTAGAGTAACGTGGGTTTACTTGTTGAAACAGAAGAGTAATGTTTGCTCTGTTTTTCAATCTTTTCATAAAATGCTTGAAACCCAGTTTGAAACCTAGTGGTGGAGAGTATCTGTCTACTACTCTCGTCTCCTACTTCCGAGATCACGAGATTATCCACCAGACTACTTGTATTGGTACTCCCCAGCAAAATGGTGTTGCTGAAAAGAAGAATCGTCACCTGTTGGAAATCACTCGTGCTCTTTTGTTTGGCATTAACGTTTCTAAACGTTTTTGGTCTGATGCCCTTCAGACTGCTTCCTATCTTATGAATTGCATGCCCACTAGAATTTTGGGTTTCAAAAGTCCTATTGATGTTCTGTCTCCATCTCCCTCCTTGTTTCCTCTTCCACCCAAAATCTTTGGGTGTTCTTGTTTTGTCCATATTGACAAATCGGTGTGTACCAAACTTGACCCTAAGACACTCAAGTGTTTATTTTTGGGGTATGCACCGAGCCAAAAAGGGTATAAGTGTTTTCATCCCCCTTCTGGCCGGTGCTTTGTTTCTATGAATGTTACCTTTTTTCAATCCACCCCCTTTTATTCTGCGAAGAAGACTTCTCTTCAAGGAGAGACCATTGGTGTTGAAGAGATGTCTCATTCTCCTTTACCTATTTCTATTGATCCAGAGAATTTTCCGGTGACTTGTCATGGAAAAAATGATGTAAACATAGATGGAGGAAAACAAAGTGAGGTGCAGGTTTTCTCCAGGAATCCAAATCGTGGGGTTTGGATGACAGATACTAACAAAGAAGACCCTCATATGCCCTACCATGAATCCTCCTCAGATCCAGGTAATATCCATACCTCCCTTGTTGATTCTAACCTTCCTATTGCTCATAAGAAAGGTGTTCGCTCTTGCATACAACACCCTATTTCTAACTTTGTGTCGTATGGTTCTCTATCTCCCTCGTATCATACCTTTTCCATGACTTTGTCTTCTGTTTCTATTCCTTGCAGTGTTGCAGATGCTCTTTATAAGTCAGAATGGAAAGAAGTAATGGAAGTAAAGATGCAATGCAAGCTCTGGAAAAAAATAAGACAGGGGAGATAGTTGATTTACCAAGAGGCAAAGTTCTAGTGGGATGTAAATGGGTATTCACTGTGAAATATAAGTCTGATGGATCAGTGGAAAAATACAAAGCCAAACTTGTTGCAAGAGGGTATACACAGACACATGGCATAGACTACCGGGAGACGTTTGCTCCTGTAGCAAAGATGAACTCAATAAGAGTTCTCTTATCTCTTGCATCTAACCTGGATTGGCCTCTTATGCAATTCGATGTGAAGAATGCATTTCTCCATAGTGACTTGGAAGAAGAAGTGTACATGATACCTCCTCCTAGGCTCAAGTGTCCTGTAACCGAAGGGAAGGTGTGTAGACTGAAGAATGCCTTGTATGGGCTTAAACAGTCCCTTAGGGCTTGGTTTGAAAGGTTTCGCCTAGCCATGATTAGAAATGGCTACAAACAAAGCCAAGATGACCACACTTTGTTTATCAAGCACAACGACAAGAAGGTGACTGCACTCATTGTTTATGTAGATGGCATTGTGCTGACTGGAGATGTCTAGGGGGAAATGCAGAAGTTGAAGGGCTTACTTGCCAAGGAATTTGAAATCAAGGATATAGGCCAGTTGAGATGGCTACAAACAAAGCCAAGATGACCACACTTTGTTTATCAAGCACAACGACAAGAAGGTGACTGCACTCATTGTTTATGTAGATGGCATTGTGCTGACTGGAGATGACCAGGGGGAAATGCAGAAGTTGAAGGGCTTACTTGCCAAGGAATTTGAAATCAAGGATATAGGCCAGTTGAGATATTTCTTAGGTATTGAGGTTGCCAAATCTATAAAAGGTATTTTTATATCACAGTGCAAATATGTCCTTAACCTCCTATATGAAACTGGTATCATTGGCTGTAAGCCCTGTGACACTCCCATTAACCCAAACCCAAGTCATTGGTGAGAAGATTATCGAAGTAGGGAGATATCAAAGACTTGTAGGGAGATTGATATATCTCTCACTCACTCGTCCTGATATTGCTTATGCCATCAGTGTGGTGAGCCAGTTCATGCATGCTTCTACCTCAACCCACTTGGATTTGGTGTACAGTATTTTGAGGTTTCTCAAGTCTACTCCAGGACAAGGAATGTTGTATGCTCGTTCTAGTAATCTCCAGATTGAGGTTTTCACTGATGTAGACTGGGCTGGATCTGTCTGTAGTGGCCAGATCTAATGCGAAGGCAGAATTCTGGTTGATGGCTCATGGATTATGTGAGATTTTGTGGCTTCACATTCTCTTGACTGACCTGAAGCTTCTTATTCAGGGTCCTATGAAGTTGTATTGTGACAACAAGGCGGCAATCAACATTGCTCACAATCCGGTTCAACACGACCGAACCAAACACATTGAGGTGGACAGACACTTCATCAAGGAATAGTTGAAGACACTTCATCAAGGAATAGTTGAAGACATGTCTCGTCTGCACTACATTTGTGAAGACTGGTGACCAACTTGCTGAAATTTTGACTAAGGGTCTTGGTCATACACAGTTTACTAAGATTATTGACAAGCTCGGCATTTGTAATATCTACGTACCAACTTGAGGGGGAGTGTAAAATATTAAGCTTTCTTGTAATTAGGGGTATTCTTGTAATTAGGGAAAACCCTACTTATAACCCTTATTAATAGAATATGATAGAGAGAGAAAGATAAGTTCTCTACTATTTTTCTTCTCTTCTTCTTCTTCTTCTTCTTCTTCCTCCTTCAAACCGTAAAACTTATCGTAAGGAATTCCACTTTTCTCTTAAGCAAGACATCAACTCACAATTGATCTACTCACCAAGCTAAATGTTAACACGAGATAAATGATTAAAACAAAAGTATGTTATAATAAAACTAAGGTGATTGCTAGCCATGTACGCCTCCACAATCTCGGCACAAGGACAAAACACTTAGGGGTGGGGCCCACACCCCAATTTTTATCGAACTGGAAATAATGCGACGTGTACGACCCCCACGAGTTTACACGCAACAAAATTCTAAAATTAATACCGGTTTTCAAAAGTAAGAAACTTTAAATTTTCAGATTATCAATTGTATTATGATACAATTAACTGACATAAAATATCCTTCCAATATTATAAATACCATAGCTAAAGGGCAGCTGAGAGCAACTTTCAATTTAGGTTTAATGGCTCATTAGCAAAAATCGCGGTTCCCGGCACATTCCATATCGATCACGTGGTGTAGTTGTATAATGAATGAGTAGATAAAAAAGTCCAAAACATTAGTATCTTAAATAGAAAAGTTTGAAGAAAGAAAGAATATAAAAAATCAGATTAAGTAACTAGCATGAAATTTCCCATAAGAAGAACATCTACTTACCATTCTTAACTCGCTACGCTAAATACTAACACTAGATAAATGAAAAAAAAAAGTCATAATAAAACAAAGGGGATTGCTAGACAAATACACCCCCTCAATCTCGGAACAAAGACAAATACTTTGGGGTGGGATCCACACACCAATGTTTGTTGTACTGGAAACAGTGGGTCGTGTACAGCCCCAAGAGTCTACAAGCAACAAAATCCTAAAATTAAATAACTAACATAAAAGAGCATTGTAATATTTATAATTACGATAAACTTATCGGGAATGAAGCCGAGAGTGGAAGGCAGTCATCGATAGCAGGACAAACGAAAGTTGAAGTGTAGCAGAGAGCGACGTGCACCCTAAGGTTAATGGCCCATAAGCAAAACTTCAAGAACTAAAAAGACAGCAGTATTCAGAATGAGTCACAACAAGGGAATTTCCCTTAAGCAAGACATCTACTCACCATTGATTTATGCACTAATTTAAATACTAATACTAGATAAATGATAAAAACAAGAATGCCATTATAAAACTAACGAGATTTCTAGCCATATACTCCTCAACAAGATCAGCACAAGGACAAACACTTTCGCCTGGGACCCATAACCCAATTTTTGTTGTACTGGAAACTATGGGACGTGTAAGAAAAAACATTAAATTTTCAAGCTATCAATTTGTATTACGATATAATTAACTAGATAAAATAGCACTGTAATATTATAATTATGATAAACTCTCCAGGTATAAAGCCGAGGGCGAAAGGCAATCATCGACAGCAACAAAGACGATAACTAAAGGGCAGCCGAGAGCAACTTGCACCTTAGGTTTAATGGCTCATTAGCAGAAGTTGCGGTTCCCTCCCCATTCCAAATAGATCACGTGGTGTAGTTGTATAATGAATGAGTACATAAAAAAGTACAAAAAATTAGTATCTTAAATAGAAAAGTTTAAAGAAATAAAGAATATAAAAAATAAGACTTAAAACTAGAAGAACTAAGATGATGTAGTATTCGGATTAAGTAACTACACTGGAATTTCCCATAAGAAGAACATCTACTTACCATTGTTGAACTTGCAATGCTAAATACTAACACCAAATAAATGATAAAAAGAAATATGCCATAATAAAACTAAAGGGATTGCTAGTCATATACGTCCCCCTCAATCTCGGCACAAAGACAAATACTTTGGGGTGGGGCCCACACCCCAATGTTTGTCGTACTAGAAACAGTGGGTCATGTACTGCTCCAAGAGTCTCAAGCAACAAACATAAAAGAGCATTGCCATATTCTAATTACGATGAATTTACCAGGAATGAAACCGAGAATGGAGTAATCATCGATAGCACCACATACGAAAGTTGAAGGGCAATCGAGAGCAACGTGCAGCCAAGGGTGAATGACCTATAAGCAAAACTACAAGAACTAAAAAGAGGGCAGTTTAGATCGTGTCACTAAAAGGGAATTTCACTTCAGCAAGGCATCTACTCACCATTGATTTATGCTCTAATATAAATAGTAACACTAGATAAATGATAAAAAACAAGAATGTCATACTAAAACTAACAAGATTTCTAGCCATATACTCCCCCACAAGATCAGCACAAGGACAAACACTTTTGCCAGGGGCTCACAGCACAATGTTTGTCGTACTGGAAACTATGAGACATGTACGGCCTCACGAGTCTACAAGAAACAAAATCCTAAAATTAATATTTTAAATCTAAAATAAGACAAAACATTAAATTTTCAGACTATCAATTTGTATTACGATACAATTAATTAACATATAATAACACTTTAATATTATAATTACATTAAACTCACCGGGTCTAAAGCTAAGGGCAAAAGGCAGTCATCGACAACAACAAAGACGATAGTTTAAGAGCATCTCAGAGCTACTTGCAACGTAGGTTTAATGAGCCATTAGCAGTAGTCACGGTTCTCACTTCATTCCATATAACTCACATGATGTAGTTGTATAATGAATAAGCACAAAAAAAAAGTTAAAAAAATTATTTTCTTAAATTAAAAATTTTGAAGAAAGAAATAATATGAAAAATCAGACTAATAAATATAAGAACTAAGACAATGTAGTATTCGGATTTAGAAACTAGAATGGAACTTCCCATAAGAGGAACATCTACATATCATTATATAACTCGCTACGTAGATACGAACACTAGATAAATGATAAAAAGAAATGTCATAATAAAACTATTGGGATTGTTGGCCATATACGCCTCCTCAATTTCGGCACAAAGACAAACACTTTAGGGTGGGGCCCAAGCCCCAGTGTTTGTCGTACTGTAAACAGTGGGAAGTGTACGACCCCAATAATCAACAAGCAACAAAATCCTAAAATTAAATAACTAACATAAAAGAGCATTGCAATATAATAATTAAGATAAACTTACCGGGAATGAACCGAATGCAAGGCAATCATCGATAGGAGCACAGACGAAATTTGAAGTGTAGCAGAGAGCAACATGCAACCTTTGGTTAATGGCCCATAAGCAAAACTGCAAGAACTAAAAAGAGAGCAGTATTCATATTGAGTCACTACAAGGGAATTTCCCTTAAGCAAGACATCTACTCAACCTTGATTTATTCACTAATCTAAATACTCACACTAGATGAATAATTAAAATAAGTATGTCATAATAAAACTAACAATATTTCTAGCCATATACTCCCCCACAAGATCAGCACAAGGACAAACACTTTCGGTTGGGGCCCACAGCCCAATATTTGTCGTACTAGAAACAGTGAGACGTGTATGGCCCCACGAGTCTACAAACAACAAAATCCTAAAATTAATATTTTTATTCTAAAGTAGGATTAAACTTGTAAATTTTTATATTATCAACAATATTACGATGCAATTAACTATCATAGGATAAACTGCAATATTATAATCACGATAAACTTACCCAGTATGAATTCGAGAGCAAAAGGCAGTCATCGACAACAACACGGATAAAATTTGAAGGGCAGCCGAGAGCAACATGTAGCCTAAGGTTAATGACCCATAAGAAGCGGTGATTCCCGACCATTTCAGTTAGCTCACATGGTGGAGTTGCAAACGAAAGAGTATATAAAAAAATCAAAATCAGTTTCACACAAATAAAATATTGAAGAAAGAAGGAATATAAAAATATCAGACTTAAAAGTGCAAGCACTAAGGAGAGGACTATATTCAGATAGATTCACGAGAAGGGAATTTTCTTAACCAAGTCATTAACTCACAATTGATTTACTCACTAAACTAAATAATAGCGCGAAATAAATGATAAAAAAAAGTAATTCATAATAAAACTGAGGTGAATAGCAATATACGCCCCCCCATAATCTAGGCACAAGGACGAACACTTTGGGGTTGGGCTGACACCCCAATTTTAGTCGTACTAGAAATAGTGGGACGTGTACGGCCCCACGAGTCTACATGTAAATATTGGTATTCTAAAGTAAGAAACTTTAAATTATCAGATTATCCATTGTATTATGGTACAATTAACTGCCTAAAATAACCTCGCAATATTACAATTACAATAAACTCACTATGTACAAAGCCGATGACAAAAGGCAGTCATCGACAGCAGCAAAGACGATAACTAAAGGGCAGCTGAGAGCAACTTGAAACTTAGGTTTAATGGCTCATTAGCAGAAGTCGCGGTTCCGGCCCCATTACATTTAGATCACGTGGTGTAGTTGTATAATGAATGAGTAAAAAAACAGTGCAAAAAATTAGTGTATTAAATTAAAAAGTTTGAAGAAAGAAAGAACATAAAAAATCAGACTTTAAACTAGACGAACTAAGATGATGTAGTATTCAGATTAAGTAACTAGAATGAAATTTCCCATAAGAAAAACATCTACTTACCTTTCTTCAACTCACTACGCAAAATACTAACACTAGATAAATGATAACAAGAAATATGTCAGAATAAAACTAAGGGGATCGCTAGCCATATACGCCCCTTCAATCTCGGCACAAAGACATACTTTGGGGTGAGGCGCACACCCCAATGTTTTTCGTACTAGAAACAATGAGTTGTGTACGGCCCCAAGAGTCTACAAGCAACAAAATCCTAAAACTAAATAACAAACATAAAAGAGCATTGCAATATTCAAATTAATAAACTTACCAGGAGTGAAACCGAGAGTGGAAGGCAATCATCGACAGGAGCACAGACGAAAGTTGAAGGACAGTCGAGAGATACGTGCAGCCTAAGGTTAATGGCCCATAAGCAAAACTTCAAGAACTAAAAAGAGGGCAGTTTTAGATCGTGTCACTAAAAGAGAATTTGGCTTGAGCAAGACCTCTACTCACCAATGATTTACGCACTAATTTAAATAATAACCCTAGATAAATGATAAAAACTAGAAGGCCATAATAAAACTAACAGGATTTCGAACCATATACCACAAGATCAACACAAGGACAAACTCTTTCTTCAGGGGCCCACAGCACTATGTTTGTCATACTGGAAACTATGATTCCTGTACAGCCCCACGAGTCTACAAGCAACAAAATCCTAAAATTAATATTTTTAATCTAAAATGAGACAAAACATTAAATTTTCAGAGTATGAATTTGTATTACAATACAATTAACTAACATAAAATAGCACTAAAATATTATAATTACATTAAACTCACCGGGTATAAAGCCAAGGGCGAAAGGTTGTCATTGACAACAACAAAGACGATAGCTTCAGAGCATCTAAAAGCAACTTGCAACATAGGTTTAATGGCCCATTAGTAGTAGTCGCGGTTCCTACTCCATTCCATATAACTTACATGATGTAGTTGTATAATGAATGAATACATAAAAAATGTTTAAAAAATTAGTTTCTTAAATAGAGAATTTTAATGAAAGAAAGAATATAAATATTCAAACTTATAAACATAAGAACTAAGACAATGTATTATTCGGATTTAGTAACTAGAATGGAGCTACCCATATGAGGAACATCAAATTAGCTTTATATAATTCGCTATGTAGATACTAACACTAGATAAATGATAGAAAGAAATATGTCAAAATAAAGCTACTAGGATTGCTGGCCATATACGCCCCCTCAATTTCGCCACAAAGACAAACATTTTAAGGTAGGGCCCACACCCCACTGTTTGTCATAGTTGTAACAGTGGGGACGTGTATGGCCCCAAGAGTCAACAAGCAACAAAATCCTAATATTAAATAACCAACGTAAAAGAGCTTTGCAATATTCTAATTACGATCACTACAAAATTTAAGACCTTTTACGGCGTTTTTAAATCGCCGTCAAAAATCCAAAAAACGCCGTTATAGGCAATCACGCTGTTATTGCTTGTGTCGGGAAAGGTAAAGACGGCATTTATCTTGGCGGCGTTCTAGGAACGCCATCATAGACTAACCTTTCACGGCGTTTTTAAAAATGCCGTCATAGACTAACTTCTTACGGCGTTTTTCAAAATGCCGTTATAAACTAGCTTTTGACGGCGTTTTTAGAAATGCCGCTATAGGCCTACCTTTAACAGCATTTTTAGAAATGCCGTAAAAAACTTTAGCCTATTACGGCATTTTTGAAATGCCTTCAAAGGTGGTCTATGGCGGCATTTTTAAGACGCCGTGATTAAGACGAGTACCAATGACGGTGTTGACCAAACGCCACGAACAGTCATGAATTAAAAAAAATAAAATTTATTTTTTCACAAATTTTTTCCCCTGTTTTGTACCTGTACCTGTCAACAATATAAATATTTGTTTCCCTGTTCTGTACTTCAACAATATAAAATAAACAAAACTGTACCCATAATGACATTATATATAAAAAGAAATTTTCTACATGAAAATCTATAATCAATATAAAATAAATACATCAAATCACACGTGTCCATCATAATGTAATAATACAATACACATGTCCATAAAAAGTGTCAATAAATCGTAAATCTAACTATCTTCATCTCGCTAGTTCTCTCCTGCACCCCTAAAACTCGACAGATGTGTGTTGCCTGCTCCCTCCTACAAAGACAATTAAATAAAATTATTTAGTAGAATATTGAAATAATAAAATTTACAGATTTCATAATTAATATGCAAAGAAGAAAAAAAACAAATAATGTTCAATCAATAACATGCATGCAAACTTATCACTAATCGCACACCACACCAAATCATAACCGGGCCTTGGTTTTCGATGTCGTTTCTTCTAACGCGTGTATTTTAACACAACCTAAGTGTTGTTGATGCAGCTATTATAGATATTATCAATCGGGTTGAGTCTCTAGTTATGTTAGTTTTCAACATGTAAATAGAACTATAGTTAAAATGCACAATAATGACATCTGTCAAGCTCATCAAGAATTTTTGCTATGAATTGACTTTTAAAAAAAGAAAAAAGAACAAAACCAAATGTCCAAAGACTTCAATAAGCTTGAATTATTTAACAAATGGAATTTGGTCTCTCCTAAAGTCTGCAAATAAAGTGTTATATGATAGAGGATTGCAATCATGTAAATAGAAGAGGAGAAATGTAGAGATGCACTCAATACCAATCAGAATACCCTCAAGGATATATCTACCGCTAAAAATGCTCCTTGGCAATGGGAGATAGCTCGTTCATCACCTTCTTTAGTCTAGCTGCCAGAAACTTCGTAATGATCCTGTACAAACTCCCAACTAAACTAATAGGACTTCAATTTTTCTGCTCTTCAGCTCTCCATTTCTTGGAGATCAAAAGGTTAATGTACAATTGGAAGTCCGCACCAAATATCTTCCTTATGATTTTCCTGAAATAACTCCTAAGAACAAACTTGAAGAAGCTCCATCATCTGCATTCAGATCATCCTTCTACCTCTATTATGAGGAAACTCTGAGAGCATGATACTGTTCCCTCTACTAGAGGATCTCATCTCTGCCAAGATTAATCTATTTTCCATCTTGTATACGATCAAGTCTAGCATCTCCTTTCCAAGTCACAACATTGAACTTCTTTGTAACCTAATAGATGCTTTCTTCCTCCATGAAGAGGACTTTTCTATACCCCATCTTTTAGTAATCCAGAAATCGAAGATTTTGGAACCATCTTCAAATCAAATCAAATATTTTAGTCTCAATTGCTATAATATTCTTTCCTAAATTTTCCGTTGTGCCGACGACACCCTCGGTTCCACTTCTTTCTCAAATTTTATCCAAAAACGATTTATTATGTACCAATACCTTCTGACCAATACCAAAGCTTAACCCATCATGCTTAGGTAAACAGTATCATTTCAAAGGTGACAAAACATTTCACACTCGAAAAATCAGGTCAAGTTCTTGATGGTTTTGATCTTCTTCATTTAGGTTTGGAACTATTTCCCTTTTTTTCTTCTGATCAGTATCAATAATAATTTTCACTAGAAGGCGGAAGGAAAGCTCAAAAGATTTCCATTCTTACATGCATTCTTTGGTCCACAAGTTTGCAACCTCATTATCACTTCTAATAAGCATATGTTCCTTTAATCTTCATGTATCAAATCAATTCTTAAATTATTTTCATTCTATAACAAGTTGGTCAGATTGGATATATCTGACTTAATTTTGGGTTTTTTGAATCATAAATTATGAGAATTTTGATTTAACAAGTGATGAGCAACAACCAATCCTGAACATTGGTCCACCATGACATAACCTTTTTATGTTTCTCACTTTCTCTCATACTGTTTATTTTCCAAATGATTGATTAAGAATGTTTCAATCATATAGTTAGTTCAAAAGGCAGCATCACTAATTATGTTCTTTCTTATTGATTTCATTTTCTTTTGTGAATCACCTGAATAGATAATTCTGTTTCATCTGTGTTTATTTAAGGTTATCCAATTTTGTGGTCCAATCCAGATTTTTGTAGTATGCATTTGTCTTCAGTAGCTTTTCTTGATATGGATTTAAAAGATTCTTTTCGGAAGACTAAATAATTACTTGAATTTGGGGTTCCACATAGGTTTACCAACAATCAATTGCAGCAGTATGCATCCAGGACTGGCCAAGGGAGAGAATGCTCATACAAGTTCTAGATGATTTGGATGTGCAACTCCTTATCAAGACTGAAGTACAGAAATGGCAACAGAAGGGTGTGCACATTGTGTATAGACATCGGCTTATACGCACAGGCTACAAGGCAGGGAATCTCAAATCTGCAATGAGCTGCGACTATGTAAAGGATTATGAGTTTGTGGCAATCTTTGATGCTGATTTTCAACCGGGACCAGAATTCTTGAAGAAAACTATTCCTCATTTCAAGGTAATCTTATATTCTATTTCTATGAAGTAACGATCGATTGTCATGAGTTTCCACAATTGAAATCAATCATTAAGAAACAATGTATACAAGATGCCCGAATTAGTGTGGACCACACACTGTCACACACACACACACACCATGGTTCAAAATATCGACCATATTGATACATAATTACATATTACTCAGATATGTATATCTATAGTCTGCTCGACTGAAACAAAACTTGCCTTACATGCCAAAATTCCAAAGTTTTCATTGAGTACTATTGATCATACCCACCCAATCATTCTCTACTAGTATATGGCAATCCATCCAGGTCACACAACTAAAAGACTAGCCATTCAATTTGCCACATCCGTAAATGTACACCATGAAGAATATGATTCTGATTGTCTGATTAAATTCCTTCATTTGATGGTTAAGAGAAGAAAAGGGTTCCAAAAGCAAGGTAAAAGATGCTACATTTAGATGGTGAGGATGATCATAAAACATTGCAATTTAGGTTGTCACTGATCGAATGGGTACATCTTTAATATTCGCATGGTCCAGCCAATGACCTCACTGTAGCCGCATGTACAATTTACAAAGTTTGCAATCCTCTTCTATTTACATGATTGCAATCCTCTTCTATTTGAATTATTTAATATTCGCATGGTCCAGCCAATGGTCTCTCTTTTTCTTTTATTTTTAACTGAGAAATGTGGAAATCAAGTCTAAAAACAACTCAACTGCAAAAACCCAAAAGTTTTGCTTATCTTGGAGATGTGGAAGAGGAAGAAGAGGAGAAAGTAAGAAAAAGAGGATTGAAAAAAAAAGTTGGGAAAAAAAAACAGAGATAAAGAGGGGTTGGTTTGGAAAGTGAGAATTTTGAAATGTCACAAGATTCTCAGGAGATAAAGACGATTGAGCAGTGGAGATGGTCCAAAATGCAGGGATTAGCGCCGTGATTGAGTCCCCCAATTACGGCATTTTTTCATAAAATGCTGTGATAGAGTCCTCCCGCTATCTAATCAGCGGCGTTTCTATAGAAACGCCGTGTTTTAATGTCTTTCGAGGCATTTTTTGTTAAACGCTGTTAAAATATTGCCACTAAATGAAATAATATATATTTCATCCTTGAGGTATACAGGTTTATTCAGAAACAGAATTATCAATTCATGTCATACAGCTTCAGTTTATTTCACCAGAGAATCTGAAGAGGAAACCTTACCTTATGAAGGAGATATTTCACTTCACCAACATTGATGATGATATCCGTTTCCAGCTCAGATGCTACATACCTGCATGATTAAACAAATTATGCTAAGCATATGAAGAGGGACCAATCACCATTGGTTAGAAGCATATACAAAAGGAATGGCTAAATATAGCATGATGCATAAGAAAAGAAGGGGAAATAGGTATGATGCAGTTGTAATTTTGTTGTCTGAAAATATACTTCTCAATTGTTAGAGAACTTGTGACTCAAACTCATCGCTCCTACTCCTTACTACTATAAATTGACTTCTTGACTCAGGTAAAATAGGTTGGAGGCAGCACAAAGAAAGAGATACAATAAGCCACCTTTTACTAAAGCTGAGATCTTACCTTTTTTTTAGGCTGAATAGAAAAAAAGAACCTCAAATTTTCTTGTTGAGTGGGAAAGCCAGGTAGATCCCCAAAGTCAGGGATAAGGTGCAAAATGTCAACAGGTTAATTCCTATATACCTAAGTGGCCCATGAAATCCATGGAGGGTTCCTCCAAAGTGCCCAATGAAAAAAAAAAGCATCTATCGTGGCACAGGCTTTCATATCCTACAGTATAACAACCCAACTACAAATCAATGCAAGGGGAACCCACCATTAGGTGGATCATATCCAAGAGATCTTATGCCAACATCCAACTCAACTGATGATTTTTCCAAGTTATAGATCATCTACAATAAACTAATGGTATCATCACCTGACAGTAAACTAACTTCTTTTTTGGGTTAAAACTAACACCTTGATAACTACTACATTTTCTTTCTAAAAAACAATTACAAAATTTATAGGAAAAAATCATCAAAATAAAATTTTGGTGTACAAGAACATCCAAGGTGAGTCCGTGGATCGAATAACCCAGCGGGGGTGTTTGGTACCCGGGATGATCATAAAAATTCTCCTTACATCAACTTATGCACATTTGGACCACCAAACCAACTCATTAATCAGGACAGTTAAGTAGCAGGACCACCTCTTGAATGGATCTAAAGGTGAGAGATTTTATTCCCCAACATCTTTTTATTTTTAGCCATCCAAGTTGTAGAACATCTATAATAGACTAATGGATAATGAAGTATCATTACCTAACAGTAGACTAACACAGTTATTACAACCACATTTATTTTCCTAAGAAAATTATAGAATTTAGAGGGAAAACCCATCAAAATATTTCTTTTCAGTTGTAAAAACATTTTAAACCAGAACAACTAGTAATTATCTGCATTTGAAACTAACCCCACTAAAATCCAATCCAGAAACAGAGCAAAAACAGAGAATAGATCATAAAAATAAAAATCAAAAATCATACTTAGTATAAGAAAAATGAAACCAAAACAAGCTAAAATTGATAGAGATAGATTTGAGAAAATGAACTCTGACCTGATAGAATTGCCATCAGCTTGAAACGCATCCGGCTTCGATCCCAGCTTCATAAACTTTATTTCCAAAACCCAAACCCACAAATTCAGAAGAACCCCACTTCGTTTTTTCTTTGGGTAAGAAAACCCCACTTCAAAAAACGCAAAGAAAACCTCTCTCTCTCCCTCTCAAACCTTCAAAAACGCCTGATCATCCCAAATAACAAGCTGTTTTCAGCAAAACTGCCATTACCAGAGCAGACCCATTTGACTGGAGATATAAACAAAGAGAGAGAGAGACAAGTATGGACAATCTCTGGCTCCCAAGACCTTGGTTTACGAGAGATATCGGCCTATATTTTTGTAGTGAATAAATGACTCATAACAGCAAAAAACAAGGAAACGAAAAAAAGGAATCATAGAAAAAAAAATGGAACAGATTCAAAACCAAAAAACATGAACCTATGACATGTATAAGTTCCTATTCCATTTAGAAACTACAAATTTCTAAATGAAAACATAGTAAAAAAAAAATCAGATAATCGGCAAGAACTCAAAGCTATAAAAAATCCATTAACAATCAAAAACACAATAACTAAATAAATAGCAGACAATAAAAACAAAAGCATTAAACCACTAATCCTCATCAGGAAAAAAAATTAACAGATATAATATTTTAAAAAAAAAAAGAAAAAAAAAATAGAGAAAACAGATAGGAATGGAAATTACCGAGAGAGGATGATGCAGACAGATGAAACGCATGGGCTGTTTATATTAAACTATACCGGAGAGCACACGGGAGCATGAGCAGGGGCAGCGCAGAGATTTCTTGAAATAATCTGACATGTAACAACTTCTTAAAATAATCTTAAATAATTAACCCCACAAACTATTGTCATCCTGACCTAACAAATTATGGAAACCTCCAGTTTCAGAATTTTAAGAGTACGAAAGTTTTGATTTAAGATGCAAAAATTCACTGTTTCTGCTAGATACTTTAGATTTCATGGAGTTTAACCATAAGCATTAACCTAAAATATATGGAAATTCTTAAATCATCATATCTAAACCTAAAATCAAACCCTAACCCCTAAGTGCCAACACAACACATCAAGCATGATTCAAACATGATAGAGATAATTTTGTCAGGATTTTACTCTGTGGATGGAAAGCAGATCCTATTCCGGAAAGGGAACCTTTTTCTTTCTGTTAGCAGAAATACCCATCTAAAGCTCCGATTTTCAATGGAAAATCTCAAAACTGAAAGACCCCAAAATACCAGTCAATGACAGAGAAAGAAAGGGTCCTAATGCAAAAAAAAAGTTTTTAGAGAAAAAGAAAATATAGAAAAAAAAGGCCAGAAAGCAAAAAAAAAATCATTAATTTATAAATAAAAACAAAAGATAACCCATTGATCTACATGGGTTTTATTATGGAATTGCAGAAACAAGGAATGGGTAACCCAAATGCTCAAAACGTACACGAAGCTTGCAGTTGCAGATAGAGAAATTCCTGATGAGGAAAAACTAAATAAACAAAAAAAGATTCATGCCCATAGAAATAAGAGAGAAAAAAAAATCAAAAGCAAGAATTCTTTGAGAAGAAGTATACAGAGATCTTCCTAGAAAGAAAAAAAATTGAAGATATTGTTGAAATTCAAAAAGACAAATTTCCCCAAGCTCGATTCAGACCCACATCTTCAATAATTTAAAAAAAAAACCCATTTAAATAAATCCTCACACCAGATAAAATTATCATTTGATTCAAAAAAAGAAGAAAAACATTAACCCTGTAAAGCAATAAACACTAAAAAAAAGAAGTAGAAATTAAAAACAGAAAACATTTTTATATTTTTAGGTTGGAGGAGTATGAACCCTAATATGGTAAAGCAAGCACGAGAAATCCTCTGCTCATTTGCAAATTCAAATGATTCTGATGGACTCTCAACGGAATCAGATGACCATGATGGTGACAGACAGATCCCAACGATGTGAAGGATCGACCGTATTATGAATTTGAAGATTGAGATTGATAGTGCTGTGTTAACCACTAGGATACAGAAGACTCCTTCTGATGGAGCTGGGAGACTTGAAAGACCCATACTGAATGAAGGTTGAAATTTTTGGACTTCAAGTGAAAGTGAGGAGAGAATTATTAAAGAATGAAAGAATTTGATTTTGGAAAGAGACAAAGATATAGAGAGATAATTAGAGATTATATGTTGATCAGCTCAACTGAGGAGATTTTCGCAAAGTTCTATTTGCGTTTCAGAGAAGTTACAGTAAATTGGACGACAGAAGTTGAACTTCACACAACAGAGAGGACAATGAGGGGATGGTGTAGTCTAATGGTCCTGAGTCTCCAGACTTTTGTTTCACGAGATTGCAAACGAGAAGAAGAAGGACTAGACACTATCCTTCTATATCTGAAAAGTATTAGGAGAAAAATCAAAACACTAGAGTGGGAAAATGAAGAAAGAAACTTAAATTTGAAACAGAGTAGCAGATCTAAGTTCTATTTTATTTTTATTTTTCCTTTTTTGCTTGAAGCAGGTCTGAGCTCAAACTACATAATTTCAAAGACAAGAGTGTCATGAAGTAACTATGATAGACAATAACCCTATGTTTGGTTATCGAGAAAATAAGTGAAAACATGGAAAAGAAAAGAAAATTGGACAAAACACAACTAAAAATTGTATTAAAAATCCAAAATTTTCTTTTCTTTTCCATATTTTCACTTGTTCTCTCAACAACCAAACATAGCATAAATGAAAAAACAGAGGAATCGATCTTTTACTTTACCTTAGAGCTTGAAGTCGAACCTTTGAATCATACAAAGAGATGAACGAAACACTCTCAAAAAGCTACAAGAACCGATCTGCAACATGACCACAAAAAGGAGAACTTAATCAGATTATCAGAACTGAAAGAGAATCATGGATAAATACGTCAGAAAGAACCGTAGGTTGAGATGAGCTTTCTTCGTAGTTAGTACTAATAAAGATGGTTTTGAGCTGAAAAAATGGTTAAAAAAGGAAATACATATATATGCAGCAAAGTAAGAAGTCCTCGGATCGGATAAGCAGCTCACGAATTCGTATGTCATATGGAAGAGAGAAAGCAAATGATCTGTAGCTAAGACAAGCGATGTAAAACCCAAAAGATCGGATTCCCCCGAAGAACCTGAGAAACTGTTTTGATGTTGATCTAGCACTAATCAGCATACAAAAATGAGGAATTGCGGACATTAGAAGATCAACCAGAGAGGGGAAAAAAGTAGAAAAAAATTTACAAAACAGAGTGAAAGAAAAGATTTCTAACGACATGAATTTAGGATACAAAACGACATCTGTACAGCAAACCTTGTACAGTACCCATTTCCTTCTCGACTTTGGCCTGCATTTCACGAAGAGCAGCTGCTTCCTCTTCCATCTCCTTCAACCGTTTCTTCATTTCATCGAGCTCCTGCAACTCCAGAGATGATCGAAGAAATTAGGGTTTCAAATGAGACTCCAAAATTAAATACATCTTAATAGAAAAGAGGAAAAAACCTTGACAGCATCATCGTCTGCAGTTTAAATGTTTTTGCTCACTTACAGTTTTTCCAGAAATACGGTTGATCTCCGATCAGTGAGACTTGTGGTAGAGAAAACCCGTGTAGAAATGGCAGTAGAGGCTACTGGCTACAACAGGAGCTATCGTTCCCGGCGGCGGAGCAGGGGAGCCGGAGAAGATGGCAGGAGATGGGAGCAGGGGAGCCAGAGGCGGAGCAAGGGAGCCGGAGAAGGTGGCCGGAGTTAGGAGCCTTAAAGCGAAGAGGGAAAGGGGGAAAGGGAGCGAAAATGTGGAGGGAAACAGAAGAGGGAAAGGGTCGGGCACTAAAATGTCAAATACCGGGCCTTTGACGGCGTTTTCTAAAAAGTGCCGTAAAATGCCCTTAAGTGGCGCTGTGTTTGCCATGCCGTGACTCCCATTCGATTTCCCGCCATGTCTTCGGCGGCATCTTTTTAAAAAAACGCCGTAATAGAGTCTATCAACTACGGCATTTTTTTATAAAACGCCGTGATAGAGTTCTCCGCCACCTCTTCGGTGGCGTTTCTAAGGAAACGCCGTGTTTTAATGCCTTTAGAGGCGTTTATTATTAAACGCCGTTAAAAAATTGCCGCAAAAAGCTTATATTTTTGTAGTGGATAAACTTACCGGGAATGAAACTGAGAGTGGAAGGCAGTCAACGACAACAGCCCAGACGAAAGTTGAGGGCAGCCAAGAGCAACGTGCAACCTAGGGTTAATGACCCAAAAGAAAAACTGCAAAAACTAAACAGGGGGCAGTATTCAGATCTAGTCACTACAAGGGAATTACCCTTAAGCAAGACATCTACTCACCAATGATTTATTCACTAATCTAAATGCTAACACTAGATAAATGATTAAAAAAAACATGTCACAATAAACTAATGATATTTCAAGAAGATCAGCACCCAATGTTTGTCGTACTGGAAACAGTGGGACGTGTATGGCCTCACGAGTCTACACGCAACAAAATCCAGAAATTAATATTTTTATTTTAAAGTAAGATTAAACTTGTAAGGTTTTAGATTATTCATTGTATTACGATACAATTAACTGTCATAAAATAGCACTGCAATATTATAATTATGATAAACTTACCCCGTATTGATTCAAGAGCAAAAGGCAGTCAACGACAACAACACAGACAAAAGCTGAGGGCAACCGAGAGCAACGTGTAGCCTAGGGTTAATGGCCCATGAGAAGAAGCGACGATTCTCGACCATTCAATATAGCTCACATGGTGTAGTTGTAAATGAAGGAGTACATAAAAAAATCAAAATCAGTTTCACACAAATAAAATATTGAAGAAAGAAGGAATATAAAAATATAAGACTTAACTCATAATTGAAGATTGCACTAAGGAGAGGAATTTATTCATATAGATTCACTAGAACGGAATTTTCTTAACCAAGACATCAACTCACAATTGATTTACTCACTAAGCTAAATAATAATGTGAAATAAATGATAAAAAAAACGTATGTCATAATAAAACTAAGGTGATTGCTAGCAATATACGCTCCCACAATCTCGGCACAAGGACGAACACTTTGGGCTTGCGCTGATACCCTAATTTTAGTCGTACTAGAAATAGTGGGATGTGTACAGCCCCACAAGTCTACACGCAATAAAATCATAAAATTAATATTGGTATTCTAAAGTAAGAAACTTTAAATTTTCAGATTATCAATTGTATTATGATACAATTAACTGACATAAAATAGCCTTGCAATATTACAATTACGATAAACTCACCAGGTACAAAGCCGAGAGCGAAAGACAGTCATCGATAAAAGCAAAGACGATAACTAAAGGGTAGCGGAGAGCAACTTGCAACTTAGGTTTAATGGCTCATTAGCAGAAGTCGCGGTTCCCGCCCCATTCCATATAGATCACGTGGTGTAGTTGAATAATAAATGAGTAAAAAAAAGGTGCAAAAAAGTAGTGTCTTAAATAGAAAAGTTTGAAGAAAGAAAGAACATAAAAAATCAGACTTAAAACTAGACGAACTAAGATGATGTAGTATTCAAATTAAGTAACTAGAATGAAATTTCCCATAAGAAAAACATCTACTTACCTTTGTTTAACTCACTACGCTAAATACTAACACTAGATAAATGATAAAAAGAAATATGTCATAATAAAACTAAGAGGATCTCTAGCCATATATGCCCCTTTAATCTCGGCACAAAGACAAATACTTTGGGAATGGGAGCACACCCCAATGTTTTTCGTACTAGAAACAGGGAGTTGTGTACGGCCCGAAGAGTCTACAAGCACCAACATCCTAAATTTAAATAAAAAATATAAAAGAGCATTGCAATATTCTAATTACAATAAACTTACCAGGAATGAAACCGAGAGTTGAAGGCAATCATCAACAGGAGCACAAACGAAAGTTGAAGGGCAACCGAGAGATACGTGTAGCCTAGGTTTAATGGCCCATAAGCAAAACTACAAGAACTAAAAAAAGGACCGTTTTAGATCGTGTCATTATAAAAGGGAATTTCCATTGAGCAAGACATGTACTTAACATTGATTTACGCAATAATTTAAATAGTAACACTAGATAAATGATAAAAACAAGAATACCATAATAAAACTAACAAGATTTCAAGCCATATACTCCCCCCACAAGATCAGCACAAGGACAAACACTTTCGCCAGGGGCTTACAGCACAATGTTTGTCGTCCTAGAAACTATGAGACATGTACGGCCCCACGAGTCTACAAGCAACAAAATCCTAAAATTAAAATTTTAAATCTAAAATGAGACAAAACTTTAAATTTTCAGACTATCAATTTGTATTCCGATACAATTAACTAACAAAAAATAGCACTATAATATTATAATTACATTAAACTCACCAGGTCTAAAGCCAAGGGCGAAAGGCAATCATCGACAACAACAAAGATGATAGCTTAAGAGCATCTGAGAGCAACTTGCAACGTAGGTTTAGTGGCCCATTAGCAGTAGTCGCGGTTCCCGCTCCATTCCATAAAACTTACATGATGTAGTCGTATAATGAATAAGTACATAAAAAATGTTTAAAAAATTAGTTTCTTAAATAGAGAATTTTGAAGAAAGAAAGAAAATAAAAATTCAGACTTATAAATATAAGAACTAAGACAATGTATTATTCGGATTTAGTAACTAGAATGGAACTTGCCATAAGAGGAGCATCTAATTACCTTTATATAACTCGCTATGTAGATACTAACACTAGATAAATGATAGAAAGAAATATGTCAAAATAAAACAACTAGGATTGCTTGCCATATACGCCCTCTCAATTTCGGCACAAAGACAAACACTTAAGGGTGGGGCCCACACCCCAGTGTTTGTCCAAGTTGAAATAGTGGGGACATGTATGGCCCCAAGAGTCAACAAGTAACAAAATCCTAAAATTAAATAACCAACATAAAAGAGCTTTGCAATATTCTAATTACGATAAACTTACCGGGAATGAAACCGAGACTGGAAGGCAGTCAACGACAGCAGCACAGACGAAAGTTAAAGGGCAGCCAAGAGCCACGTGCAGCCTAGGGTTATTGGCCCTAAGAAAAACTGCAAGAACTAAATAGAGGGCAATATTCAGATCTAGTCACTACAAGGGAATTTCCCAGCAAGACATCTATTCTCCAATGATTTATTCACTAATCTAAATACTAACACTAGATAAATGATTAAAAAACAACATGTCACAATAAAACTAACGATATTTCAAGCCATATACTCCTCCACAAGATCAGCACCCAATGTTTGTCGTACTGGAAATAGTGGGATGTGTATGGCCCCACGAGTCTACAAGCAACAAAATCCAAAAATTAATATTTTTATTTTAAGGGAAGATTAAAATTGTAAGGTTTTAGATTATCCATTATATTACGATAAAATTAACTATCACAAAATAGCATTGCAATATTATAACTATGATAAATTAACCAATTCAAGAGCAAAAGGCAGTCAACGACAACAACACAGAAGAAAGGTGAAGGGCAACCAAGATCAACGTGTAGCCTAGGGTTAATGGCCCATGAGAAGAAGCAATGATTCCCGACCATTCCATATAGCTCACATGGTGTGTAGTTGTAAATGAAGGAGTACATAAAAAAAAATCAGTTTCACAGAAAAAAAATATTAAAGAAAGAATGAATATAAAAATATAAGACTTAAAAGTGCAAGCACTAAGGAGGGGGGACTATATTCAGATAGATTCACTAGAAGAGAATTTTCTTAAACAAAACATCAACTCACAATTGATTTACTCACTAAGCTAAATAATAATGCAAAAATAAATGATAAAAAAAAGTATGTCACAATAAAACTAAGGTGATTGCTAGCAATATCCGCTCCCACAATCTCGGCACAAGGACGAACTCTTTGGGGTTGGGCCGACTCCCCAATTTTAATCGTACTAGAATTAGTGGGAAGTGTACGGCCCCACGAGTCTACACGCAAATATTGGTATTCTTAACTAAGAAACTTTAAATTTTCAGATTATCAATTGTATTATGATACAATTAACTGACATAAAATAGTGTTGCAATATTACAATTACGATAAACTCACCTGGTACAGAGCCGAGAGCGAAAGGAAATCATCGACAGCAACAAAGACGATAACTAAAGGGCAGCTGAGAGCAACTTGCAACTTTGGTTTAATGGCTCATTAGCAGAAGTCACGGTTCCCGCCCCATTCCATATAGATCACGTGGTGTAGTTGTATAATGAATGAGTAAAACAAAAAGTGCAAAAAATTAGTGTCTTAAATAGAAAAGTTTGAAGAAGAAAGAACATAAAAAATCAGACTTAAAACTAGACGAACTAAGATGATGTATTATTCAAATTAAGTAACTAGAATGGAATTTCCCTTAAGAAAAACATCCACTTACCTTTGTTTAACTCGCTACGCTAAATACTAACACTAGATAATTGATAACAAGAAATATGTCATAATAAAACTAAGGGCATCGCTAGCCATATATGCCCCTTCAATCTTGGCACAAAGACAAATACTTTGGGGAGGGGAAAACACCCCCAATGTCTTTCGTACTGGAAACAGGGAGTTGTGTACGGCCCCAAGAGTCTACAAGCAACAAAATCCTAAATTTAAATAAAATATATAAAAAAATCATTGCAATATTCTAATTACAATTAACTTACCAGGAATGAAACCGACAGTTGAAGGCAATCATCAATAGGAGCACAGACGAAAGTTGAAGGGTAGCCGAGAGATACGTGTAGCCTAGGGTTAATGGCCCATAAGCAAAACTGCAAGAACTAAAAAGAGGGCAGTTTTGATCGTGTCACTAAAAGGGAATTTCCCTTGAGCAAGACATCTACTCACCATTGATTTACGCACTAATTTAAATAGTAACACTAGATAAATGATAAAAACAAGAATGCCATAATAAAACTAACAAGATTTCCAGCCATATACTCCCCCACAAGATTAGCACACGGACAAAGACTTTCGCCAAGGGCCCACAGCACAATGTTTGTCTTACTGGAAACTATAAGACATGTACGGCCCCACGAGTCTACAAGCAACAAAATCCTAAAATTAATATTTTTAATCTTAAATAAGACAAAACATTAAATTTTCAGACTATCAATTTGTATAACGATACAATTAACTAACATAAAACATCACTATATTATTATAATTACATTAAACTCACCGGGTCTAAAGCCAAGGGCGAAAGGCTGTCAACGAGAACAACAAAGACGATAGCTTAAGAGCATCTCAGAGCAACTTGCAACATAGGTTTAAAGGCCCATTAGTAGTAGTCGCGTTCCCGCTCCATTCCATATAACATACATGATGTAGTCATATAATGAATGAGTACATAATAAAAAGTGTTAAAAAAATTAGTTTCTTAAATAGAGAATTTTCAAGAAAGAAAGAATATAAAAATTCAAACTTATAAATATAAGAACTAAGACAATGTATTATTCGGATTTAGTAACTAGAATGGAACTTCCCATCAGAGGAACATCTAATTACCTTTTTATAACTCGCTATGTAGATACTAACAATAGATAAATGATAGAAAGAAATATGTCAAAATAAAACTACTGGGATTGCTGGCCATATACGCCCCCTCAATTTCGGCAGAAAGACAAACACTTAAGGGTGGGGCCCACACCCTAGTGTTTGTCATAGTTGAAATAGTGGGACGTGTATGGCCCCAAGAGTCAACAAGCAACAAAATCCTAAAATTAAATAACCAACAAAAAAGAGCTTTGCAATATTCTAATTACGATAAACTTACCGGGAATGAAGGCGAGAGTGGAAGGCCAACGACAGCAGCACAGACGAAAGTTGAAGGGCAGCCGAGAGCAATGTACAACCTAGGGTTAATGGCCCATAAGAAAAACTACAGGAACTAAAAAGAGGGCAGTATTCAGATTGAGTCACTACAAGGGAATTCCCCTTAAGCAAGACATCTACACACCAATGATTTATTCAATAATATAAATACTAACACTAGATAAATGATTAAATAAAGTATGTCACAATAAAACTAACGATATTTCTAGCCAAATACTCCCCCACAAGATCAGATCAACAACCAATGTTTGTCGTACTGGAAACAGTGGGACGTTTATGGCCCCACGAGTCTACAAGCAACAAAATCCAAAAATTTATATTTTTATTTTAAAGTAAGATTAAACTTGAAAGGTTTTAGATTATCCATTGTATTACGATGCAATTAACTATTATAAAATAGCACTGCAATATTATAATTACGATAAACTTACCCGGTATGAATTCGAGAGCAAAAGGCAGTCAACGAGAACAACACAGACGAAAGCTGAAGGGCAACCGAGAGCAACATGTAGCCTAGGGTTAATGGAGCATGATTCCTAACCATTCCAAATAGCTCACATGGTTTAGTAGTTGTAAATGAAGGAGTACATCAAAAATCAAAATCAATTTCACACAAATAAAATATTGAAGAAAGAAGGAATATAAAAATATACAACTTAAAAAGGTCTAGAACTAAGGAGAGGACTTTATTCAGATAGATTCACTAGAAGGGAATTTTCTTAACCAAGACATCAACCCACAATTGATTTACTCACTAAGCTAAACAATAACACGAAATAAATGAAAAAAAAAAGTATGTCATAATAAAACTAAGGTGATTGCTAGCAATATACGCCCCTACAATCTCGGCACAAGGACGAACACTTTGGGGTTGGGCAAACACCCCAATTTTGGTCATACTAGAAATAGTGGGACATATACGGCCCTACGAGTCTACACGCAACAAAATCCTAAAATTAATATTGGCATTCTAAAGTAAGAAACTTTAAATTTTCAGAATATCAATTGTATTATGATACAATGAACTCATATAAAATAGCCTTGCAATATTACAATTACGTAAAACTCACCAGGTACAAAGCTAAGAGCGAAAGGCAGTCATCAACAGCAGCAAAGACGATAACTAAAGGGCAGCTGAGAGCAACTTGCAACTTAGGTTTAATGGCTCATTAGCAGAAGTCGCGGTTCCCACCCCATTCAATATAGATCACGTGGGGTGTAGTTGTATAATGAATGAGTAAAAAAAATGTGCAAAAAATTAGTGTCTTAAATAGAAAAGTATGAAGAAAGAAAGAACATAAAAAATCATACTTAAAACTACACGAACTAAGATGATGTAGTACTCAGATTAAGCAACCATAATGGAATTTTCAATAAGAAAAACATCTCCTTACCTTTGTTTAACTCGCTAAGCTAAATACTAACACTGGATAAATGATAACAAGAAATATGTCATAATAAAACTAAGGAGATCGCTAGCCATGTGCGCCCCTTCAATCTCGGCACAAAGACAAATACTTTGGAGTGGGGTGCACACCCCAATGTTTTTCGTACTCAAAACAGGGAGTTGTGTACGGCCCCAAGAGTCTACAAGCAAAAAAATCCTAAAATTAAATAACAAACATAAAAGAGCATTGCAATATTCTATTTACAATAAACTTACCAGGAATGAAACCGAGAGTAGAAGGCAATCATCGACAGGAGCGCAGACGAAAGTTGAAGGGCAGCCGAGAGAGGGTTGGTTAATAGCCCAAAAGCAAAACTGCAAGAACTAAAAAGAGGGCAGTTTTAGATCGTGTCACTGAAAGGGAATTTCCCTTGAGCAAGACATTTACTCACCCTTGATTTACGCACTAATTTAAATAGTAACCCTCGATAAATGATAAAAACAAAAATGTCATAATAAAACTAACAAGATTTCTAGCCATATATTGCCCCCCAAAAGATCAACACAAGGACAAACACTTTCGCAAGGGGCCCACAGCATAATGTTGGTCGTACTGGAAACTATGAGACATGTACGGCCCCACGAGTCTACAAGCAATAAAATCCTACTAAAATAAGACAAAACATTAAATTTTCAGACTATCAATTTGTATTACGATATAATTAACTAACATAAAATAGCACTATAATATTATAATTACATTAAACTCACTGGGTCTAAAGCCAAGGGCGAAAGGCTGTCATCGACAACAACAAAGATGATAGCTTAAGAGCATCTCAGAGCATCTTGCAACATAGGTTTAAAGGCCCATTAGCAGTAGTCGCGGTTCCCGCTCCGTTCCATATAACTCACATGATGTAGTCGTATAATGAATGAGTACATAAAAAAGGTTTCAAACATTAGTTTCTTAAATAGAAAATTTTCAAGAAAGAAATAATATTAAACCTCAAACTTATAAATATAAGAACTAAGACAATGTAGTATTCAGATTTAGTAACTAGAATGGAACTTCCCATAAGAGGAACATCCACTTATCATTATATAACTCGCTACGTAGATACGAACACTAGATAAATGACAGAAAGAAATATGACATAATAAAACTACTGGGATTGTTGGCCATATACGCCCCCTTAATTTCAGAACAAAGACAAACACTTTAGGGTGGGGCCCACACCCTAGTGTTTGTCGTTCTTGAAACAGTGGGGACGTGTATGGCCCCTAGAGTCAACAAGCAACAAAATCTTAAAATTAAATAATCAAATTTGCAATATTCTAATTACGATAACCTTACTGGGAATGAAACCGAGAGTGGAAGGCAGTCAACGACAGCAGCACTGACGAAAGTTGAAGGGCAGTCGAGAGCAACGTGCAGCCTAGGGGAATGGCCCTGAAGAAAAACTACAAAAACAAAAAAGATGACAGTATTCAGATTGAGTCACTACAAGGGAATTTCCCTTAAGCAAGACATCTACTCTCCACTGATTTATTCACTAATCTAAATACTAACACTAGATAAATGATTAAAAAAAGTATGTCACAATAAAACTAACAATGTTTATAGCCAAATACTCCCCCACAAGATCAGCACCCAATGTTTCTCATACTGGAAACAGTGGGACGTGTATGACACCACGAGTCTACAAGCAACAAAATCCAAAAATTAATATTTTTATTTTAGAGTAAGATTAAACTTGTAAGGTTTTAGATTATCCATTGTATTACGATACAATTAACTATCATAAAATAACATTGCAATATTATAATTACGATAAATTTACCTGGTATGAATTCGAGAGCAAAAGGCAGTCAACGACAACAACACAGACGAAAGCTGAAGGGCAACCGAGAGCAACGTGTAGCCTAGGGTTAATGGCCCATGAGAAGAAGCGACGATTCCCGACCATTCCATATAGCTCACATGGTGTAGTTGTAAATGAAGGAGTACAAAAAAACATGAAAAATCAGTTTCACACTAATAAAATATTGAAGAAAGAAGGAATATAAAAATATAAGACTTAAAAGTGCAAGCACTAAGGAGAGGACTATATTCAGATAGATTCACTAGAAGGGGATTTTTTTAACCAAGACATCAACTCACAATTGATTTACTCACTAAGCTAAATAATAACGCAAAATAAATGATAAAAGAAAGTATGTCATAATAAAACTAAGGTGATTGCTAGTAATAGACGCCCCCACAATCTCGACACAAGGACGAACATTTTGGGGTTGGGTTCACACCCCAATTTTGGTCCTAGTAGAAATAGTGGGACGTGTACGACCCCATGAGTCTACATGCAACAAAATCCTAAAATTAATATTGGTATTCTAAAGTAAGAAACTTTAAATTTTTAGATTATCAATTGTATTATGATATAATTAACTGACATAAAATAGCCTTGCAATATTACAATTATGATAAACTCACCAGGTACAAAGCCGAGAGCGAAAGGCAGTCATCGACAGCAGCAAAGACAATAACTAAAGGGCAGCTGAGAGCAACTTGCAACTTAAGTTTTAATGGCTCATTAGCAGAAGTCACGGTTCCCGCCCCATTCCATATAGAACACGTGGTGTAGTTGTATAATGAATGAGTAAAAAAAAAGTGTAAAAAATTAGTGTCTTAAATAGAAAAGTTAGAAAAAAGAAAGAACATAAAAAATCATACTTAAAACTAGACGAACTAAGATGATGTAGTATTCAGATTAAGTAACTAGAATGGAATTTCCCCTAAGAAAAGCATCTACTTACCTTTGTTTAACTCGTTATGCTAAATACTAACACTAGATAAATGATAACAAGAAATATGTCATAATAAAACTAAGGGGATCACTAGTCATATACGCCCCTTCAATCTTGGCACAAAGACAAATACTTTGGGGTGGGGCGCACACCCCAATGTTTTTCGTACTAGAAACAGGGAGTTGTGTACGGCCCCAAGAATCTACAAGCAACAAAATCCTAAATTTAAATAACAGACATTAAAGAGCATTGCAATATTCTAATTACAATAAACTTACCAGGAATGAAACCGAGAGTGGAAGGCAATCATCGATAGGAGCACAGACGAAAGTTGATGGGCAGCCGATTTATACGTGCAGTCTAGGGTTAATGGCACATAAGCAAAACTGCAAGAACTAAAAAGAGGGCAGTTTTAGATCGTGTCAATAAAAGGGAATTTCCCTTGAGCAAGACATTTACTCACCATTGATTTACGCTCTAATTTAAATAGTAACACTAGATAAATGATAAAAACAAGAATGTCATAATAAAACTAACAAGATTTCTAGCTATATACTCCCCCCACAAGATCGGCACAACGATAAACACTTTTGCCAGGGGCCCACAACACAATGTTTGTCGTACTGGAAACTATGAGACATGTACGGCCCCACGAGTCTTCACGTAACAAAATCCTAAAATTAATATTTTTAATCTAAAATTAGACAAAACATTAAATTTTCAGACTATCAATTTGTATTACGAAAAGATTAACTAACATAAAATAGCACTATAATATTATAATTATATTAAATTCACCGGGTCTAAAGCCAAGGGCGAAAGGAAGTCATCGACAACAACAAAGACGATATTATAATTACATTAATATGTACCTTCCCCGTCACCACATTGCTTTCAACCTTCTTCAACTCTTTTATGCACTTCATACTATCCCCTTTCTTACCATCATCCACTGGAGACGCACCTATAATATTCCTTTTCTCTTCAATTTCCTTGAAAAGAAGCTTTTTTCTTACTCAAATTCAAGAAGTTCTTCCAAATTGGAATTAGGACCACCCATAACTGATAACCCCAAACTCCCTTGTGCTTGCAGAAAATAGCAATCAAGGACAGCTAGAGGAGCTGCACAAATCGCTGAGAGATCATGGACCTCTACATTCTGAGTTATGATCTTATCAGTCCTCTTCTCCTTGCTAGATAGGGATTCCAAAACTCCTACTACATAGGAACCTGGATCAAAATTCTCACCGAAACCAAACCGTGGAATACCTATCTAGCAAAACCAGTGCATAGTCACTTATTAAAGTATTTTTGTAGCCACAAATCATTATGCTCTTATCATTAATCTGTGATAGTGAAAACTGTGAATTCTAATTTCTTGGTTTTCTTATTAAACTAATGAATCTAACTGTCTTTTCAGTATCAAGTCTACATTGCCCTATGTTGTTTGTCAGACTCACGGATCTAATTATATTCTATTAAGTCATATTGATATTTTATATGATTTTTTTCTATACATTAGTATATTACTTATGAATGAACTATTCCTTTACTTTCGTAGTCACCTGAAAACTGGCTAAGCACCTAATGTTCACCTAGGTTCCATGATCAGTAGCTCGCCTGGGACCTTATCTGTGTTTTGGAAACCTTGGATTAAAAACTAATAGCAGCCCATTACATCTACACTCCGTAAATTACACAACACAACTAAAATAGCTACCTGGTATAAAGGGCGCCAGTAATCAGCAAGAAATAAATCCTTCTCCAAAACAAGGATTATAATATCCAAGGAGAGATGCACGGCCTTTTCTAGAAGTTGACCATATACTTGATTAGTTCGATCACTGATGATGGCATTGACTCCTGGCAAAAGAATACTCATGATATTCCGAAGAGCAGTTTTGCCACTCATGAAATCCTGCAACACATCAAAAGAATGCATGTTACATATCACATGACTACTCGAATGTCAGTAGGACCATTAAGAAACCAATGATGCAATGCCATCCGGCCACACACTGAGTATATCAAAATAGTTTGGCACATGCACATGTATATATTGCATAAAACTAAATAATCTTTAGCCAGTGCAAGATACCCTGTACTACAAGAATGGCATTACTTCCATATCAAGCTCCCACAAGGCCATGCAGAATTGAGAAGATATTACATTCGCAAGCAAAGACCTCTTTTTTTCTTTTGTAGTGGGCGAGGGAATTACTGCTTAGAAAAAGCAAGATAACACCTTCCCCCAAAAAAATGAATGAAATAAAAAAACGACATGGTCACTGAAGACCATTGATCTGCTCAACAACTCTGAATGCCACATATAGAAATATATAGTCAAAGTAAACAGAGCCAAGATATATATATATATATATATATATAATTTGATAAAAAAAAACAATTAACAAAAAATTGATGAAACTAGCCAATACAATGTATCAGTTTGGCTCATTAATCAGGTATGAATTGCAGCATTAAGAATTCTCCTTGTCAACACAAGACCATAGTAACAAAGCTCTTCATCTTTTTCAAAAAGTCCCAAATAACTCAAATTTTTTGTCAAACAATTATTCATAAAGAATTTGCGATTTTTAAGAAAAATCATAAACTTTTCTAAAAGCAAATTAAACATAAATTATTCAGGACTATCTTAAAAGGTCGTGAATAAATAAATGATATTATATATTTATTTATATTTTTTATAATTAGGAAATAAAATTCCATTACCAACATTTTCCCAAATTTCTTTCCGAATTTTTCCAATTTTTTTTCTAGACTCAGGCCTAGCCGAAAAATTTTGAACTCTGACTTGGTGACTATGCACAAGCCTAGCTTTCAAGTAGCAAAGGCCGATAATATTAAAAAGGTCAAATAGAAAGCAAAAATGCTGACCCACCTCCTCCTTGATTGCTCTTTCTTGTATTGGATCCCGAACCAGTTATTATCCACGATTGGTGTTACTTGGGTACTTCCTTCATCTTTCATGAAGATCATTTGGTTCTCCTTTGGAAGGAAAGATATAGAAGGGTGTTTGAGAAATTCTACATAACTCAACGAAAAAATCTAGTTTGCGTATTTAAACTTTCTTCTGTTTTGGAGTTCCAACATGAAGAATGGGTTATGGGTGGATTGGGTTTTGTTTCAACTTCATTAGTTCCTTCTGCTGATAGGGGTTGTTAGTATGTTCTAGTTGGTCAGAGGCCTTCTTTTTATCCACTTTTTTTTTTGTTCAGTTAGTTCTCAGATTCACATATATATAGGTGAATCTTCTTGTACAGATTTTTCCCCTGAATATATGACCCTCTTTTACTGATCAAAAACAAAAACAAAGACCCACAATTCAGATTAATGTTGAGATATTACAAAATTTCTTGCCCAATCTGAAAAGTGAACATTACTATTTAAACTTTTGTTCAAGGCTTCAAGCTCGTATCACTAAAAAAATCCTTTGGCACTATCTTTTTTCCTTCTTGTAATAAAGTTAAGCTTCTCACTACAGAGAGAGAGAGAGAGAGAGAGAGAGAGAGAAGCATGTGCTTAAAGGGAAAATGCAGAAATGATTAAGGTCACATAAGACCTAATGATGGTATACTGTAGCAAACAAATGACATCAACCAATATGTGTGATTCTGAGTTAACAATTTTTAAACTGTGTACATATCAAATGTGCATATTGGCTATAATGTCTTGGATTTGATCTTTGTTGTTGGCCAATAATAATTAATCTTGTTTTGGAACAGCATGCTTCATAACCATACGACTAGGGTAGCATTTTGATAGTTATAAGATCAAATCATGAGTCATGACTATTGGAAATGCATGATTTGCTTGGGCCAACCAAATCAAAATTATAAAGATCAATAAATATAATGAATAACTCAATCTTGTTTTGAAGAAACAGGTATTGCAACCATATGACTAGGAGTGGCAATTTCTAACCCAGCCCGTCAACCCTCCCGAATTACGAGTAGGGTTTTCTCAACCCGTTTATAATTGGGTTGAGTTGGGCTCGTCAGACCCAACGACTCATAATACATAATTAATTTAGTAATAATTAAAGATTTATATACTGAATAAAATATATCAACTATTATTTTTACATTCAAATGTTATTATATAGAATATAACTAATTTATTTTGAATAGGTTAAGCAAGCTAGCAAGGATTGAGGGGTTCATTACTGGATTGGGTTCAGGTTAGCCTTTTTCAACAAGCTTATAAACAGGTCAGGTTCGGGTTAAGAATATTATTAATAGTCGACGAAACCCGTTGCCACTCCTACATACGGCCATAAACTGAAAATAGAATCTGTGTAATGCATATCTTAATAGAGGTGGAGCTTAAATGCAACAGCAGCCAGCACAGGGAGAATATGTATGGGAAAAATCATCCCAGGTCTACAATCTGTCAGACAACAATCATAGAAGTGATCTTCTGATTTTATATGCATTAGTGTTTTTAAAGGTGTAGGCGTGAAGTGAGGCGTTAGAACCTCAAGGTGTGTGAGGCATAAGCCTCAAGGCTTAAGTCTCAGAAGAAAGCCTTACGCTCTGGAAAAATAAATAAAATATGAAAAATTACAAAAAGATTCAAAAAGTTAATGAAGATTATAATATATGTAACCATGTATATTGTGTGTGTGCATGTGTGTGCGCGAGTACACACAGAGGAAATATTGCATAAATAATTTAACCATCAAAAAAATAAATATAAGAATGGCAAGCAAATTCAGAAATTTAGATTACTTTTCTGTTCATATACAAATTGAAAATGATGTTCATGTGGTGGATTTAGAATTTTAGCAAAAAATTACAAAGAAGTCGTGAACTACATTGTAGGCTAATGGCTCTAGATCATTGTAACGTCTACGGAAGGAAATTAGTGTAAATTAGACTCTTACACCCCAATGTTTGTCGTACTTGAAACAGTGGGGACGTCTATGGCCCTTAGAGTTAGTGGGGACGTGTATGGCCCTTAGAGTCAACAAGCAACAAAATCCTAAAATGAAATAACCAACATAAAAGAGCTTTGCAATATTCTAATTACGATAAACTTACCGGGAATGAAACCGAGAGTGGAAGGAAGACAAAAGTTGAAGCGCAGCGAAGAGCAACGAGCAGCCTAGGGTTAATGACCCATAAGAAAAACTGCAAGAACTAAAAAAAGGGCAGTCTTCAGATTGAGTCATACAAGGGAATTTCCCTTAAGCAAGACATCTACTCTCCAATTATTTATTTACTAATCTAAATACTAACACTAGATAAATGATTAAAAAAAGCATGTCACAATAAAACTAACGATGTTTCTAGCCAAAAACTCTCCCACAAGATCAGCACCCAATGTTTGTCGTACTAGAAACAGTGGGACGTGTATGGGAAACAGTGGGACGTGTATGGGCCCACGAGTCTACAAGCAACAAAATCCAAAAATTAATATTTTTATTTTGAAGTAAGATTAAACTTGTAAGGTTTTAGATTATCCATTGTATTACGATACAATTAACTATCATACAATAGCACTGCAATATTATAATTACGATAAACTTACTCGGTATGAATTCAGAGCAAAAGGCAGTCAACGACAACAACACAAACGAAAGCTGAAGGGCAACCGAGAGCAACGTGTAGCATAGGGTTAATGGCCCATGAGAAGAAGCGGCAATTCCCGACCATTCCATATAGCTCACATGGTGTAGTTGTAAATGAAGGAGTACATAAAAAAATCAAAATCAGTTCCACACAAATAAAATATTGAAGAAAGAAGAAATATAAAAATATAAGACTTAAAAGTGCAAGCACTAAGCAGAGGACTATATTCAGATAGATTCACTAGAAGGGAATTTTCTAAACGAAGACATCAAATCACAATTGATTTACTCACTAAGCTAAATAATAACGCGAAATAAATGATAAAAAAAAGTATGTCATAATAAAACTAAGGTGATTGCTAGCAATATACGCCCCGACAATCTCGGCACAAGGACGAACACTTTGGGGTTGGGCTCACACCCCAATTTTGGTCCTACTAGAAATAGTGGGACGTGTACGGCCCCACGAGTCTACAAGCAACAAAATCCTAAAATTAATATTGGTATTCTAAAATAAGAAACTTTAAATTTTCAGATTATCAATTGTATTATGATACAATTAACTGACATAAAAAAGCCTTGCAATATTACAATTACGATAAACCCACCAGGTACAAAGCCGAGGACGAAAGACACTCATCGACAGCAGCAAAGACGATAACTAAAGGACAGCTGAGAGCAACTTAGGTTTAATGACTCATTCGCAGAAGTCACGGTTCCCGCCCCATTCCATATAGATCATGTGGTGTAGTTGTATAATGAGTGAGTAAAAAAAAAAGTGCAAAAAATTAGTGTCTTAAATAGAAAAGTTTGAAGAAAGGAAGAACATAAAAATCATACTTAAAACCAGACGAACTACGATGATGTAGTATTCAGATTAAGTAACTAGAATGGAATTTCCTATCAGAAAAGCATCTACTTACCTTTTTTTAACTCGCTACGCTAAATATTAAAATTAGATAAATGGTAACAAGAAATATGTCATAATAAAACTAAGGGGATCGCTAGCCATATACGCCCCTTCAATCTCGGCACAAAGGCAAATACTTTGAGGAGGAGTGCACACCCCAATGTTTTTCGTACTAGAAACAGGGAGTTGTGTACGGTCCCAAGAGTCTATAAACAACAAAATCCTAAATTTAAATAACAAACATAAAACAGCATTGCAATATTCTAATTACAATAAACTTACCAGGAATAAAACCAAGAGTGCAAGGCAATCATCGACAAGAGCACAGACGAAAGTTGAAGGGTAGCCAAGAGATACGTGTAACCTAGGGTTAATGGCCCCATAAGCAAAACTGCTAGAACTAAAAAGAGGGCAGTTTTAGATCGTGTCACTAAAAGGGAATTTCCCTAGAGCAAGACATCTACTCACCATTGATTTACGCACTAATTTAAATAGTAACACTAGATAAATGATAAAAACAAGAATGCGATAATAAAACTAATAAGATTTCTAGCCATATACTCCCCTACAAGATCAGCACAAGGACAAACACTTTCGCCAAGGGCCCACAACACAAGGTTTGTCATACTGGAAACTATGAGACGTGTACGGCCCCACGAGTCTACAAGAAACAAAATTCTAAAATTAATATTTTTAATCTAAAATAAGACAAAACATTAAATTTTCAGACTATCAATTTGTATTATGATTTAATTAACTAACATAAAATAGCACTATAATATTATAATTACATTAAACTCAAAGGGCAGTCATCGACAACAACAAAGACGATAGTTTAAGAGCATATCAGAGCAACTTGCAACGTAGGTTTAATGGCCCATTAGCAGTAGTCGCGGTTCTCGCTCCATTCCATATAACTCACATGATGTAGTCGTACAATGAATGAGTACATAAAAAAGGTTTAAAAAATTAGTTTCTTAAATTGAAAATTTTGAAGAAAGAAATAATATAAAAAATCAGACTTATAACTATAAGAACTAAGACAATGTAGTATTCGGATTTAGAAACTAGAATGGAACTTCCCATAAGAGAAACATCTACTTACCATTATATAACTCGACACAAAGACAAACACTTTAGGATGGGCCCACAACCTAGTGTTTGTCGTACTTTACGATAAACTTACCAGGAATGAAACCGAGAGTGGAAGGCAGTCCATGACAGCAGCACAGACGAAAGTTGAAGGGCAGCCGAGAGCAACATGCAGCCTAGGGTTAATGGCCCATAAGAAAAACTTCAAGAACTAAAATGAAGGCAGTATTCAGATTGAGTCACTACAAGGGAATTTCCTTTAAGCAAGACATCTAATCTCCAATGATTTATTCACTAATCTAAATACCAACACTAGATAAATGATTAAAAAAAGTATGTCACAATAAAACTAACGATGTTTCTAGCCAAATACTCCTCCAGAAGATCAGCACCCAATTCTTGTCCTACTGGAAACAGTGGGACGTGTTTGGCCCCACGAGTCTACAAGCAACAAAATCCAAAAATTAATATTTTATTTTAAAGTAAGACAAACAAAAGGAGGTCAATTATTACCTCATTGATGTAACTATTACTAAACATCCCGATAGTTCCATACAAGTAGCACAACTTCAGCCTAGAGCTGAACCAGGGCACTCGCAATCCACCACTATCTACCATCACTATTAGACATGGACATTAGATATAGTTTCTGCAGACTACTTGTGCATACTTAAAGAGGCTAAAATCGGAAAGTCAAAGCTTAACTAATAGCACAATTACAACAAAAATATCTAAAGCAAAGACAACCTCATTTTTCTTCCCATTACAACACTAGAACACAGAAAATCCCAAATGCATACAGCATATATGGTCCTTGAAGGAGGGAAATCCCAAATGCATACAGCATATATGGTCCTTGAAGGAGGGAAATAGAGTCATCTAAAGCAAATTCATGCTAATACATTCTAACTAAGAGCTCCACTACCCAAAACAGAAGTTAAAAAGAAGGAAAGAAATTGCATACAGTCAAGTAAATTCACATACATACAGTCAACTGAAAATCCTTAAAAAGGCAAACATAAGCCTAGATCAGATATCCATAGATGTGGTGGATATGTAAAGCTAATGTATGGATGCATGTGATTGAATGAGGAAGGAAAGAGACATGAAATAAATTTCATTGGTGAAATAGGGATCTAAGGACAAAGACATGTGGAATAGGCTGTCAACAAGATGAAAAAAGGTGAAGAGATCTAGCAGACAAAGAACATGGTTCTTGATTTGTCAGACCCCAAAAGGATTTCTACCCAGACAAATAGAGCAAAGCACTCCAGAAAAAAGATTATTCTCAATACCAGTATTGGCATTATTTTCCATTAAAGGGTATAGTCTTCTCTGATCTGCCGATTATTTCCATTAAAGGGTATAGTCTTCTTCTCTTAACTGCCCAAATTAGTGATGCCACAAGATTTACAGGGAATGAGTTGAGTTATTATTAAACCATAGTTAGATCAATCTCAGAGATAAAAAAGACAAACACTCACATCTCAACCTTCACTAGAGATTGTATTTTGTACATGAATCAATTTTGTGTAGAGCTTTGTCATTTTATATAAAATGATGCTCCAATTGTAAAAGCTAAAGGTTTGGGGTCGGCCAAACCCCAAGCTTACCCTCTAAAAAGAAAAGGAACAAAAGAGACCAGTTCTTAAAAAAATAGAATACCTAAAACTAATACCTGAGTTAGACCCACTCATGCAAGTCAGATTTTCAGCCTATAAAGGCCTTAAAAATCTGGGTTAAGCCCATTCATCCAAGTCAAATTTGTAGCCTTATTAAAAGGCCTTAAAAAATCTGGTTTTTAACCCCATTACAGCAACAAAATCTAGGTTAAACACCTCCCTGTGCAGCCCTTCAATCAGGTATGGCAGTCCCTCAAAACTCAAAAATGGTTTAAGAAGCCCCCTTACTGCATGTTAGAACTCTGGGTTCAGGAGTCCCAAAAATCTGAATTTTTTTACAACCCTCCTAATAAAGCTACAAATCTGGATGGGAGATCCAATTTCTAAGTCCGCAAAATCTGAATTTTGTAGCCCTCATTCATTTTGAAAAAATCCTTAAAACCCAAGTTAATAACCCCAGTTAAAGATCAGATTTTTGGACCATAAAAGGTCAAAAAATTCTGGGTTAAACCCCATAATACAACATCTAAAATCAGAATATGAAAACCCTGCAGTTCCTTGGTTTTAAGCATATAAAAGCCTTAAAAAATCTGGGTTTGAACCCGCTGTGCGCCCAGTTCCTAAGCTTGAAACACCTTAAAAATCTGGGCTTAAAACTCCCATTGAAGACCTCAAAACCTAGATGTTACAGAACCTATAGTTGGTTAGAAAAACATGTTACACCCCATTAACATACTAGGCTCTTGGCAAGCCAAAAAAAAAATAATCAAATCAAAATAGCAATCATACTTTAATCACCAAACAGTGAGAATAAAACGTAACAGTCACTAAATAACATCAACAAGATCAAGCAATTAGCAAGCACTCAATTCCTTACCTAAATTAACAAAGACTTGATTGTTCTGATTTAGTTGGTTTGAACTTCGCAAGAAACTCTCAAAGCTATGGATTGCAGACAGCATGATGATGTGGTGAACGGCGAATGGAGTTGATGGTATTGCTTGAACTCGAGATGAAAAAAAGGTGATTTGTTGAAGCTTGAGCCCGAGATGGTGAAAAGAGTTCCTACTGTTGCTCGAATCAGAGATGGTGAAGAGGGTGAGAGAGAGGGTGGGCCTCCAAACCGTAGGAGTTTAGAGAGAGAGAGAGAGAGAAGGGAGGAAAATAAGGTTGAGCGAGGCTTTAGAAAAAGTGGGGTTTAATAGAAAAAGAGGTGGACAATGGGGGTTGTTTGTGTGTAAGGCTTGGGTCTCTTGGAGGTGTGTGAATCCAAACCGTAAGGAGAGAGTAAAGGGGTTTGGGTGTTTGGTTTGTGAGAAGTCCCAAGAGTTGTTGGGGGCGGATGTATCAAGTATGAGATGGGGAAGTGATGTGAATTATGCAAGGGAAAGAAAGAAGATTTTGTGGTTAAGTGGAAATATGAGAGAAGGGGAGTGAGACGTGAGTGAGAAGAGAGAGGGTTTGTTGTGAGGATCTTAAGGGGTTGTTAGGGTGTGAGACATGGGTGTCTTGGGTGTATGGCTAGCAGTCTTGGGTGTGTGGCTTTGGGGTGTAAAGGGGTTATGTGGGTTTGACTAATAAGAGGAAGTAGACATCTATCAGGGTTTCAAAGGGTGTGAGAGTATGAAGAACCTTGAGTGTGGAAGTCCCTATTTTTACAGAGGGTGTGAACCCCTATTGGCAATAGGGCTTGAGAGGATGGGACTTGGTAGTTTCTAGGGTAGGGCAGGGTAGGATATAGGTTGTAGGTTATTGGATAGGATAGGTTGTAGTGTTTATTTGTGTTATAGGGTTAAAGAGAGGATAATCTAAACCCTTTTGTCAATATGACTTTTTCTCCTTACATAGGAGAGGAAATTTTGGGCTTAAAGAAAAAGAAAGAAGTGATCAACCATGAATAGGGAAAATGGGTCCTGGGCTTTTTGGTTTTGTGGGTTTTCGATATGGGTTAAATGGGTGTGGGTTTGGTTCATGGGTTGTTAGTAGATGGGTCATGGGTTTTGAATATGAATATTGGGTTGTGGGTTAGGGTATGTTTGGCAAAATTGGGTTATAGGGTTTTTATTTTTATCAAAAATGGGTCATAATGGTACATGGGATAAGGGATTTTTTGGCCAAAAGAAAGTTAGTGTATTTTAGTCAAGAAAACTATGGGCACTTTGATCATTTTTGAAAAGGGTATTTTGGTCATTTTTTAAAAGGATGGAATTTTGGGGTGGATCTCTCTCTCTTGAACTCAAGGGCACCTCTGAGCTCACGGGAGTGCAAAAATGGGGTGCTTGCACTTGTGTGGGGTTCAGAGTTAGTTGCATTTGGAATTGACTGTTTGAGGCTTTTAGGATAGTAGAGTGAAGGCTTGTTGTTTCCAATATATGCCATTATAAAGGTGGTTGATTAAAAGGTCCATACAAAGAGTAAGGGATTCATCAAATGTAATAACAACAAAATACTTGACATATTTTCTTAATCTAGTTCCTTCAGACAGTTTTTTAGTTGCCAGATTAGCAACTTGTAGGAGCTTTACCTTAGTTTCACTATAAGAAACCTTGGCTCGAACAAACTTTTCTGCAAGCTGCATAGAAGTGACTTATTCTCCTAACTTCATTATTCGTCCAGCTTTCCTACCCCAAAACGACATAGGATAATCAACATGAGAGATTATGTCAAGAAGTTGTAGTAGGGGCCCAGTTGTAACACTCCCACCATTCTGTTATTTTCATTGTTAATAAACCTTGTCTTAGTAGAATTTCAAATGTTCAGGAAATGGATTCTTCATAGGTACTCGATTAGGAGGGAAAAATTATGATGACTGAAAAAAAGGAAAAAGAGAACCTTCATGAAAGCCGAGCCCTCGAAATGTGATTGCTGGGTTAAGAATCTGCATAATCAAAGGTGGGGTACAATTAGGAGTATGTGAACATATATATATATATTGAAATTTGATTACTGGGTCAAGAATCTGTAGCATCGAAGTAGGGGTACAATTAGGCATATGTCAATATATATATATATATATATATATATATTATAATATTTGTGCATGAGTTCAATCTTTAAGACCTACCGATGTCGTCCATCTCAAAGGCGTCAGCTAACTTATCACATTTAGCTTTTAAGCGAGCCTCGATCTCATGGGCAAATGATATTTGATATTATGGCATGTCCTACACAAGGATATAGCCAAGTCATATGACAATGTGAAATGGTTCAGAGTAAATTTACAGGCTTCATTCGGTTGAAAGCTTAAGAAAAAGATTTGAAAAAGACTGCATATTTGAACATAACTATTGAACTTCAAACTACTGATTAGCTGAAAAAGTGAAGAACAGTTCAAGCCATCATACAGATTAATTCAAATCAAACATTCAGAAACACTACCATCATGCGGGATAACATCCCACAGTATATGGGTTTTGCTGGCCTCTGCAACAACCAGCCGATGCTCTAGAGACTCATAAACCTGAAATCACCTAGATATGTTAAAATGATACCTCTTAATTCAAAACTACTGTGATACCAAAACAATTAATCGTCACTACATAATATCTGAAGTAAAAATCTGCTTTGTTAACCCCCTTTTGAAGACAACTTATATAGGCTTTTATAAATATGTCACTATTATTAGCATATTAAATTTATTTGAGACTTGGATTTTGGTATTCCTAATTAATTCCAAGATGACAAAAAGAAACTGGACATCTCTACTTCGATACCGATATCTGTAATTTAACATATTTCTCTATATCAGTATTAAAAACATTGATGCTATTTAACAGCTCGGATGTGTATTGTGTAGCCAGGGCCTTGGAAATCTGTAATTGAACATATTTCTCCTAAATTTTAAACAAGAGAACATAAACAATGCAGTTTCTGTCTAGAAGTAGGAAAACAATTATTAACTATGTACAAGTCTCTAATTTAGCTATGACAATTCTAAGTTTGAGAAATTGAAACCTGAGGAGAGCTCTTCAAGCCAAGCCGCGGGTACAGACCTTGAACGCCTCGAATTCCTCCAAAATTTGCCACTGAAACAGCCTGTTGATAATCTTCCACCATTGCGTTCACCTCACAGTAAATTGCCGACAAACCCCACCTCAGATTACTCGAAATGAAGAAAACAAAATATCACCAATTTTTTTTTATGAACACAAACCCTAATTCCCTAAAACAGAAGCAACAACCGAAAGGGAAAAGAAACACTAACCGTAGAATTCCAAAAATCGCTAAAGAGGAAGAAGAAATGCTTACCATGGCTTCCAAATAACGTGATCTCTCCCTCGACATTTCCTCTCTCACCTGCAAGACCTGTCGAATACGATTTAAAAGAAGAATAGAAAAGAAAACAAGAACAGACGAAGTAGAGAAGAGATGGAATGGGATCTAAGCTTGAGCAATTGAAACCTGAAGGTCTCAAATTCCTCCGAGATTTTCCACTGAAACATACTCTTCCACCATTGCGTTCGCTTCACAGTAAATTGCCTACAAACCCACCTCAAATTACTCGAAATGAAGAAAACAAAATATCACCATTTTTTTTTTAATACAAACCCTGATTCTCTCGACCATTTAAAAGAAAACAAGAACAGAAGAGAGGATCGATTCAGAAGCTTCGTTGCTCTGGACCAAGATCTTCTTTCTGGCGATTGTTCTTGAAACCATCCATTTGAGCTGGCGATTTCTTCTTATGACCGTTGAGGACGAACTGGGGAATGAAGATGACGGAGGTGACCGTTGTGGACGTCTCAGATAAATTCGAATTCTAATGACCGTTGCTTGGATTGCCAGCTGCTCTTCTTCGGAGCTGCGAGTGAATTCTGATGAAATGAGCTCGGGGTGGTGGGCAGCTTTAAATATAACTCGTGGTTCTCTCAAACACCAATTCTTTAAATGCTTTTAACTTGGTAACAAATTAATTAAAAATTTTTTTTAATATTTTTTTAAAAACTTAATTCATAATTTTTCCCAGTTAATTTTAAAAAAATATGTTTATTTAATGCAACCACCTTTAAATCTTTACAATTTTTCCGTTTGTTTCACTAAAATAGGGCAAAACAAAAACATAAAATTAATTAGTTTATTTTTTATAAATTTTCGAAATAAAATGTTTTCAAAAAATTTCCCTTTTTAAAAAACTTAATTTAAAAATTTAACTTATTCTAAAAACTACCTCTTTATTATTTTAAAATTTAAAAATTTAATTTTTTTTTTTTTTTTTTTTTTTTTTTTTTTTTTTTTTTTTTTTTTTTTTTTTTTTTTTTTTTTTTTTTTTTTTTTTTTTTTTTTAAAAAAAAAAAAAAAAAAAAAAAAAAAAAAAAAAAAAAAAAAAAAAAAAAAAAAAAAAAAAAAAAAAAAAAAAAAAAAAAAAAGAATCACAGCCAATCGCGAATTGCACCTGCAGTTTAACACGTGTCTCTTTTAACTCCTATTAAATGTGGTTAACTCCTTCCCCTAGCTCTCACGTGCATCGCATGTGCCACCTGCTAATTTAAATAATGTATAAGGGTTCAGTCCATTAGAATGGAGTATGATCACATCCAATTGCAATTGAATTCAATTGCATGTGTGGATTTAATGAGGGAAAAAAAGGAAGGAAATTCAATTTTTTATTTTTTTCCCTTCCAATCCACACATGCAATTAAATTCTCTTGAATTCAATTGCAATCGGTTGTGATCCTGTCTCATTAGAATGACACATATTACAAAGGGTTGTGCCTCATTCGTATAACCGTCGCCTTTCCCATCCAACTTAAGAATCGGATGGGAAAAGTCTATAATACCCTTATACAAGAGAATCAGTTACCGCATAATGTCTTGACCCCATTTAAATGCTTATTATTGTGGAGTCGTCTATGGGTACTCCCAAATATACTCTCAAATCTACTCTCTAAACCTAACCGTTTAAAACCAACCATTAAAGGTCGATTTGAGTTGACTTATTTTGTCTTTTTTAATGTCACATCAGCTCTAATCTTAATCGTTCAATAACTGAGATAAACGGTTAGGATTTAGGAGTACACCCTTGGGCGTATCCCTAGACACTGATTCATTATGTGTTACGTATGTGGGTGAATGCATGGGTGTCAGGTTGATTGACACACTTGCATAGAATGTAAGTAGTAAGAATCGTGTGCAGCTAGGTCTGTAACTATAGGTCATAGGTAAAGTTAGATGGAAGATTGCTTATACTAACCAGTGGTATAGAAGAATGAATGAATGAATACTATCTATCTATCTTAAACCCAACTCTATGGTGTTAATATAGGTTAACCCCCTTAAAGAGGTTATTCTTATGGTAAATGGAAAATAAACCACAGGCCATCTTCCAAATTGATCACCCAATTGCAAATTGACACCTAACAGTTATTTTATTCTAACTTTATTTCTCTTTTCCAATGTGTTGAAATTTGATTGGGTGGTCAGCTTGGAAGAGGACCTTGGGGTGGTCCTCTAATCGGAACTCTATTCTTATTATTTTGTTGTTAATTAAATCCAAGCATGTTGATATTTTTTTGGTAAACTCAATAACACCACAAGGTGATTATTGAAGGCAATTTGAAGGAAAGACTCACACCACCCATTGCAAACACACACACAGCATGCAAACAACACACCACACATGCAGGCATGCAGCCCAAATAAGCTTCACCCTAGAGCTGTTCAAACGGATTACCACCGTTTGAGGCGCCAAGGAACTTATAAGGGACAACATGCTCGGATAGTTATCCGATATGGGACTAACACACACCCAAAGGCTTTAGTTTTTTTGGTAAACTCAATAACACCACAAGGTGATCATCGTCTCCACATGTTTGTTGTTTTCCTATGAGAGTCGATGATTATTCATTCCGGTTTATATTACTCAAATGGCAACTACTACTTGTCTTGTGTAATGAACTTGATCATCAACTCCTCTCCCGCTTCACATCAACTTTGCCCCTTGTTTTGGTAATCAACTTGATATGTTGTTTTAAAGATAAAATGAAGGTTTTTTCTTTACATGAATACAACCATGTTCCTGGGAAAAAATGACTTCTTGTAAAAAATATTTTATATTTATAAAATATAATCGGTCATTCAATATTGACAGTCTATACTGCCGTTTTTTTTAAAATTCATTTTTGATCTCATCTATGGTGTTCAATGGGCTATTACCCATATTCTTTTTGATTGTCAAGTTGCTCGTAGTGTTTGGGGGCTCCTCGCTTTCTATCCTGCACAGATCAGGGAGAAGCAAGAAGTTTAAAGGAATGGTGCCAACAATGGACCAATCAAGCTTTATGGGAGCAGCAAAGAACCTCCTTCATCACCATCTGTGTGTCACTCATGTGGAGCCTTTGGAAAAATCAGAATTACAACTAATTTGAGTGGGTCCTCCCTGATCCGCTTAATATCATTCATCAAGCTGAAATCTCAGCCCAGGAGCAGCATTCAGGTGTGACGGCTAGAAGCGACACACTTGTTTCGGGTCTGGCTTGCTCCAGTAATCTTGGGGGACAACAGGAATTATCCTCCTAGTGGCTGGATCAGAATCACCATCAGATGGCACATATAATCCCCAAACCCAAGCAGGTGGGTCAGGATCCATAGCTCGTACCTCAAAGGACCATTCTCTGAGCAAGTTCCAGGCCATACCCGGAGGACGGCCCTTATTGCCGAGGCAGTCGCTCTATGAAATGCGTCGAATTAGGACCCTCGCAAGGATGGCAATTTGCTTAGGCTCGGAAGTTCTGGTGAAGCTCACCAATCACCTAGAGATCAAGGAGCCATTTTGAGATCGCAACGATAATGGGGGGACATCAGAAAGGAGCTCAGCAAATCCCTCACTTGCTGTAGCCATATCAGTCGAACCGCCACTCCTTTGCTCACAAACTCGCTAGCCCATAGTATGATTTTTGGTGTCAATGAAGATTACCGGCACCATCTTTTAAATCCCTGGAAATGTAGGAAAGTGCTGGCCGAAAGGAGACCTCAATTTGTCCATGAGGGTCCTTAAAGCCTTCTGTATCTCCCACCAAAAAAAAAAGGGACTATTACTGTTTTATTTATTAATTAAAAAAAATGGTATCCATTTTAAAATATCTAATATAGAAGTTGGCTCTCAATGACCACATTTTAATATATATTTCAAAAGAGATGATCTAATTGGTGTCGTTAATTCAATTATTTACACACACGTCCCTACTACGAATTTAAGATATTAGGTGCCTTGCAAATATAAATCATTAACTTTATATGTGCGTATTGCAAAATTTCATAATATATTACCAGCATTTGAGACAACCATTATGGTATGATTTTCATTAGGTGTATACAAGCCAGGCTACCTTGATTGTTTGGCTCGGCCCGATCAGGCCTAAAAATCAAGCCGTGCGGAGCCCAACAATCAAGCTTAAAAAATGTTCAAGCCGAGCACAGAGCCAAGGCCTATTTGATTCGGCCCAACTCAAAGCCCGACTCGATTGAGGCTTGATTTAGTTCGACCTCGGTTCAGCTCAAATATTATTTTAAAAAATAAAAAATATTATATATATATATATGTAGAACCCCGGAACTTTTTGTATATGCCTTGGAATGTGTGTCAAGGCATGATGCCTTGTAATCTTCAATTTCATGAAATGAGAATTAGAAACTTTAAGAATTGTTTCAAGAATGCTAAAATTAATTAAATAAATTATTTAACAATGTCTATAAGCCTTAAAAAGGTCCTAGTCATGTTTAGAAGAGGCAAAAGGGAAGTAAGATAAGTCCAAGTAGTAGGGATGGGTGAAAAATGAACTTAGCCTCAAAACCTGCAGAGAACCGATCGCTCGGTCCATATTGGCGATCGATCGGTCCACAACCGATCAATCGGTAGCTATCGACTGGTGCACTTTTTTGTATGGGGAAAAATTCCAGAGAGCATGTTCTTGACCGATCGTTCGGTCAAGAACACCGGTCGCTCGGTATTGACCATCGATCGATCGGTATATCGCGTTTTGCAGAATTTCATTAAGGGCTTTTTCGTCATGTGGGCGTTTTACCCTTGCCTATTAAGGCTTGCTCGAGCCTTAGGTTCCCACACACTCCACTTAGCAGCATTTTGACAGAAGGGAGAGAGGAGAAAGGGGATTTCTAACCTAGGTTTCCAACTTGAGAGGGAATCAAAGATTTGAAAACCCTAGATCACCATAAGCTTAGATTTCCTCAAACTCAAGGTTCAAGCACTCGAGGAGCACGTTCTCCAAGCTAGGGCAGCGACTCCACGCACGTTTTGGAGGGTTCTTCCTCATCCTTTTTTAAGGTCGGTACCTTATGCTACCCTCCTAGTTCATATTATTCTTTCTTTTATTCATTTTTATGATTCTTCTCTACTATCTAAGTATGTAAATGCTATGGGATGAATGAATGGAGGATGATGGGTGATGGATGTCGTGTGGATGTGTGATGATGAAGGAATGGGAAGGCATTGTATCAATAATAAATACACATGTATGTTGTGAACATAAACTCATCTAGAAAAGCATGGTATAGGCTTTAACAAATAATGTACACACCATATGTTTGATGAAATGCCAAGTGAAAAAAATGAATTGTAAATCAAGAAATGCATGCTTAAAGGCGTATGGAATTGCTAGGGATTTGATAGTGTGATTAATGGCTTTCTATAATGGCATAAATATTACTTGTTTAAATTTATGATATTCTATGTATTGTTAAATCCAAAATGTCATATTTAATTCCAAGTGAAAGCATGTTCACGATTTCACGAGCATGGCATACATGACATGGTTTCTGGTGTTTTCAAGAATAGGTTTTAGAGGTAAGACATATCTTACAATATGTTTTGCCTCGCTTTCGACAAGAACAAGAACAAGCATTGCACATGAGGGAGTTTACACTTCCCTCCTTAAACATTGAAAGAGGGTTTCCCCTTACTCACAAGTACATATCTTTGAAAGAGGGTCTCCCTTCCCTCTCAAGTGCATTTCATTGAAAGTAGGGTCTCCCTTCGCTCCAAGTGCATCTTACAAGCGTTCTCACAAGTTACATAGCATGTTTAAATCTCAAGTAAGCTTGCATTACATGTCACGCTTGATATACCCAAGACAGACTTGAGGAGGTTTGTCAAGTATGAATGAGTATTTTAAGTCAAGTCAAGTGCACTATTATTCAAGAGTTTTGTTGGTTGCGATCAATAATATATAATATTTTATTTATGTTATTATTTTTTTCAAAGTATTCAAGCCGAGCTCGAGCCAAGCCAAGCCCGGCTCGAGCTTGAATCAATTCGGGCCGAGCTTTGAGCCGATTTTCCGAGCACCATTTTGGGCCGAGCCAAGCTTCAAGCCTAGAGTAAACCCTTTCAAGTCAAGCTGAGCAAGGCCATGCTCGGCTTAGCCCGGCTCGAATACACCCTTCTTTTTGGCTTTCTATTCTATATTCAATGACTTACATATTTTATTAAATATTTTGAATTTTTTTCTTGTTTTAGGCTTAGGGGAAATGCACGTGCAAGTGCAACGAAGCTTGTTTCCTTCATTTCTGAGCTGCCTCCACGTAGAATAGAGCTACTAAGGAGGATAATATTTGCACCATTGACACAAATCATAGAAATGAGATTTGTATCAAACAATTTTTTTTTAGTAGAAGCACACCTTATCAATGATTAAGAGGTATTACAGAACCAGGGATGGGTTCTTCCGGGTAAAAAGATTCCACCCAGTTGAACTCACTGTTAGAATTTTGGTTACAGATGCTTTCATTAAGAGCTCGTTGGGCCATAGTATGAGCTGTGCCGTTGCCCCTACGACTAATGAAGTTAAACTGAACTTGAATCGCCCTGTGGTTGTATTGTAATAAAGGGATATCTTGTAGAATAGAGTGGGTGTCCTAGTGGGGGGGCTCCGAAACTCCTTGAAGATAGTCAATTAGCTCTTTTGAATCCGACTCGATGATCACACAGGTCCAGCCATTTTGGATAGTTGTTCTAAGCCCCAACTTAATCACTTCAGCTTCTGCTATGCGGCTATTCCCTCCCAGGATGGCCTTTCGGAATACAGACAAGGTTTCGCCCGTGTAATCTCGAGCAACTCCTCTAACACCTGTTGCATAACCACTTTGGAGGGCGGCACCATCCACATTGATTTTAATCCAACCTTGCTTAGGCGCTTTCCATCTTTCTTCGACTGGGGTTGGCCTTGGAATGTTTGGCAAGCGAGTTTGTAGTCAAGAGCTTTAATTATTGGTTATTATAGCTTCCGATGGGTCTGGAAGTGCATTATTGAACACCACATCATTACGGAGTTTCTAAATAAACCATAATGTGAGACATAAACGGGACCGTTCTTTTATTCTTTTAGAGAGGAATACACTCCCGAATATATTTAGTATAGGGTAAATAAAACTCTTATTTACAGAGTTAGATGTTTCCCTTGTCCTTGGGCTTAATTAGCTCAGTTGGGCAAATATGTGAGGAGCCTATCACTGTCTCTCCTCTCCACCTACTTGTTTTCTGCTTTCCTTAGTTAATAATGCTCTCATTAGTGAGAAAGAATTGATGATAATAAATGCAGACCCTTCTAACAAACTCGATCTCACTTGTATATATTCTAATGGATCTTGTAAAATAGATTGTTATTATGTAGATCTTGTAGATCCTCCCTAGGTTTAGCCAACAACCTTGGGGTAGAATTATCCATTTTAAGGTAATCAATAGCTTCAGTGTAGCTGATAATAACTTGAATAGTAAGAGTTTCTACAACATCGAATGATTCGTTTCCACCTTTCAGGTGATCCATGTAATTTATTTTATAATTAATATTTTACTTTTTCACGGGGGACCTTCTTTTATTTTTTTAAGTTTAAATTTCACTTTTTTGTGTGTAGGTGTGGGCATACAGCATATTCGTGTATCTGCACCTAAGGATGTGCCTCTTCTACATCCCCTAATGGCCACTTCAATAAAGTGGGCGGGATTCGATCCCAGGTCCCTGGTACGACGCCAAGGGACTTTACTAACTATCATGTTGGGGAGAATCTAGAAATTCAATGTGCCTTAAAAATCAAATATGGAATTCTAATTCAAGCAAGCTACAGTGGTATTGATGCAGTTTGTTATCTCAAACTCAGAAGAACTTGATTTAAAAGAGATAAGAAATATTGTAGATCTCTACCAGAGAAACATAGGCGGGATTCGATCTCATCCTTTGGTAGACGCCAATGGACTTTACCAACTAGCATGTTGGGGAGAATTAGAAATTCAATGTGCCTTAAAAATCAAATATGGATTCTAATTCAAGCAAGCTACGGTGGTATTGATGCATTTTGGTATCTCAAACTCAGAAGAACTTGATTTAAAAGAGATAAGGGAAGAACTACTAGTCTCAACCTTCTGGGTTCCTTTTCCAGGTTAATGTTATTGATGCAAGTAGCAGTTGGTCATCCCTGGTGGTCTTATAAGCCCAGTGAAAGTGAATGCAGGGCTACACCAAGGTATTAGTCGCTATCATGTTAAGAATCACTTCTTATTATGCCCATTAATCAATTGGCATTGTTTCAAGCAAGTCATGTAATATGATGGCAATTTTGTACCAGTCGACAGTACTCACAAAACTCATTGCTCCATCTTAGTAAAAAATCTGAAGAGGAGGCACCATGAGAAAAGGCGGCTGTAGCTTGAATCTCGAGCTTTGAGCCGATTTGTGTCCAACAGCATGATGGGTGGGCGATTCAATTGCAATTCACTAATCCAGAATAGCAATCACATTGCAAGCAAGCTGAATGCAACCATGAAAACTCGATCATTACATGAAAGACCTATTTATCTCTCCCATCTTATTCATTCTGTAATATTTTATGGATTTTGAATTTGATCTAAGATCATACCAATTGCCTTGATTATCGTCTAGGTGATCTCTTGGTGGGCTTATGCCAGGCATGTCTACCATGCGTTGTATATGGGTTTTTAAAATTAAAAGGATCACTACTTGCTCATGTGAGTGACACTGGTTGTTGAATGTTAAAGAGTTTATAGAATACTAGTTGGGCAGGCACGTGCCAAGGCAAATTGGGGGGCGTAGAGAGAACACTTGGTGAACAGTCCTAGTATGAATTTTTACAGATGCTTTGCATGATGCAGCTCCTTGGGCCATAGTATCTCAGGCCGTCAACCCACTGGCGACTAGATGACACCTATTTGAACTGTCCACCTGAGTGGTTATGTAATAATAATCTGCAATAATGCACAGTGCGACCAGAAAAACCTGATTGTGAATTAGCCACCTTTTGAATACTGTGAATGATGCAACACATGGTACCAGACATTGATAGCTTAACCTTAAGCGGAAGCTGCGATCAGGCCATCCCTCCCAAGATGGCACTTTGGAATCAGAAAGTTTCAGCAATCCGAGAACTCTTTGACATGCCAGAATTGTCGTCACCATTCACATTGATTTACAACGTTAGCTAAAGCATCAATCTAATTGCCATGTTTGGAATAGACTACAAGGTGTACTTATAGCTCAAGAACATACACACACATGTGGCTCCGCCCCTGCTTTAGGTCATTATCGAGAATTGCTCTCTTTTGAAGCCACTTATCTGAATAAATCCCAACAAATTCCAAACATATCGCTCCAAACAACTGGATCAAACCCCCAACCTGACATCCAAAACTCAAGGCGGAAGGAGCCTTTAGAGGTAATAGAGGTACTGGTGCAGCCGTGCGGGTGAAGTGGTTATAAGGAATCACTCAATGATAATATTACATCTTTCTCAAATTATTATGATCACTGCACTAATTTTGCTGCCAATGCAAGAGTATCAATTTTTCAAATTATTATGATCACTGCAAGCAACTGTCGACATCAAAAACAATCAGATTCAAATTGATAATGATTCAAAGATCCTAGTGAGCACTAAGAGTATCAATCCAAAGCCTTCTGTAGCGACATAGAAAGACGACATTCTTTCTCGTGTAGAAATCTGCATTTCAATATTTTATATAATGCACTCGTAGTCTTGAACATGTTCATTTTCTAATATTTTTAGCTTATGATGATGAAAAATGAGTGAGAAAGATGGGAAATCGACAAGAACAAGATCCATAAACAAATTTTATGTCAAAAGAAGAATGAAACTAACAAATATTTTCCATGAGACCTAAACACAAGCAGTGATTTCCTGACTTATCAATAAATGGACTAAGCTACAAAATGAGCAGCATTGTAACGTTTTATTTGGGTCCTGCTAGCTATAGCCAACAGCGTATGGATCAAAATTTCAAAGAAATCAGAGAGGCGAGGATGTTATGTACCAGTATCCAATAGCCAAAAATCCTTTATGCGCCTAAATATTCCTCACGAACATAAAAGTTTAGTCCGATGACCTACAACCACAAGAGATGTTTGTTTAGTCATAATATTTTTGACCTACCCTCAAAAACCCACCCAAAAGTTTTGCAAATTCGCACAGTGGTTCCCGAAATAATTTTCTGCCCCCAATAATAGAATAAGTAAGAAAAGAGAAGATAAAGAGGTGCATGGAACATGGAACAAGAAACATAAATTAATTAACACATCACCAAACTTCCAACTTCGGAAAGGATTTTGCATACCATACTGGCAGAGTGCTGATAATAACTTAATAAGATGGCTATGCAATTAAATGAAAATTTTAATGGGCATCATAGAACATTTGACAACTTCAATAATTTTTATGATTGGTAAGTAAAAGAAATATATAATAGAAAATAGAGAATACAAGTAGAAGAACAGAATGACACCAGACAGCTTAATCCACAACATTCTGTATCCTTGTTGACGCCATTCTTGGCCAATAAATCTGCCTTATTGTTCACTGATCATATGAGTCCCAGATATTTTCAAGAAAAAGAAGAAGATGTTAATATGAGTCCCAGATTTCTTCAGGAAAGAAAAAGAGTAAAAAGGTTTCAAAAGAAGGCAGCACAATGTTAGGAACATTGTAAACAAAAAGAGTGCATTTGTTGCTTTGAACCATGAATTTGCGGCAACGGATTAGTTGTCAGAATTTACACAAGGAAAATCAATTCAGGAGAAAGTTGGTGGGTATTCTATTTTCCCGTGATTTAAATCAGAATAGAATAATTTTCAGTGGCCTGGTCTCAGGTTTATAGGAAGCAATCAGGAACAACCAACAAACAATAAGTTTCATTAAGCATCACTACAATGAATGGTAGTAATTTTGTCTGAATTAAGTCAGTCAAAATCACCTCGCAGATTCTACCCAAGCGATTACAAGGGAGTTTCATCAAACCTCACAGCATCCATAAACAATACTAATGGCAAGCCATGTAATACAGTCTTCAATTCAAAATATTCAGTCAAATAGCAGCTAAATATAGTAGCAGTTCCAAAATTTCCTCTCATTTGCTACAAACCTGCCAAGATTCTTCACCCTTGAAAATATAGAATATGAGTGTTTCCTTCACATCTGGTAAAACTTAAAATTGTCTCCAACTTGACAATGAAAATAAACAGTTGGCTTGGCTTTTAAAAATTTGAATGGACTCAAGTGTAGTGACATCTGATGTTAAGATTCCTGCAAAAGAGACGAAATCACCAATTAGACCATTTGGAAGAATAACTAATGCTTTGAGCCACACAAAGCATAACTTTGGGGGAAAAATAGATTAGGAAAGCATTTAAATTCAAAGAATGTTATCTAATATCATAAAGATTAACTCAACAAAACCATGAACAAATAATACTTGTAATTTTTTTCACATGAAATTCATCAAACATAGGTTCCTCTATATTGGACAACAACCCTGTGGAATTTTGTTGTATACTCTAGCTTTCCTATCAAACTCAGTTCAGAATAGAAACCACCAACTCATAAGTATACAAAAAATAATGAAGAAGATAAGACACTTCCTTGAATACCCTCCAAGTAAGTTACAATAACTGCTTCGGACTCATATCTCCCCAAACATTATCTGAATCTCCATAATCAAAATTGATGCTCACACAAACATCATCATACTCAGGAAACCAACATTACCATTTCTAGATAATCACGGAGAAGGCAATTGCAATGAACCCAAATACCCCTAAACAGAAGATCCCTCTAAAACCCATCTCCATCACAAAACCAGAAACCTTTTGGAAAAAAAATTTAAGCATACATTTTTAGCGGTTTCCTTCTAATTCAAACCCAAATTGGAATAAATTAAGACGGTTCTTAAAGAAAACCATGAAGGAAAAACAGAATTTTTTTAAAAAGAATGAAAATCCACCAAGGTTAAGCTTAAAGAAAAATCAAGAAGGGAAAACCAGAAACCTTGAAGAAATAATGAAAATTCACTTCAAATCTAAATGGGAACAAAACCCTAAGGCTCTGTTTGTTTGCATGGAAATTAAGATGGAAAAGAAAACTTTTCCAATGAAATTATTTTCTAGGAAAATTTTTCCAACTCTTCTATTTTCCACAGTTTGGCTAGAAGGAAAAAAAATTCTCAGAAAATCATAAGAAAATTTATTTTATGTTCGAATGCTTAAAATTTTTAAATATTTTTTTTTCCCGGGCCTCTTAGAGCACCCATCTAAGTCCCCCGGGCCGTGCAAATCCCCTTACACTACACAATTAGGAAAGCCGAGATTAATCAAGAAAGCCGAGATAAATCCTGAAGGGTTGCCAATAACGCGAAGGGACTCGAACTCAAGACCTCCATTTCTTGATGCATGGTCTTGGCCACTAGCCCAACCCCTCGTTGGTTACTCAGATATACATGGATAACAATTTCTAACACGGTCATTTACTCGCCTTATTCGCATGTTGGATTAAGTTTCAACCAATGAATCAGGATATCAAATTCAATTTTCTCAATCCAAAACAAAGAAACCTAATCAATCATAATATGATAATATAACAATAACCTAATGTATCAATCCATTGACACATGAATCACCACCGAATGCTACTGTGGGTAGCACAGAGGCCGAGTAATTTACATACATCACTGTTGTCACTGCTACTATATCAACATCTAATGGCTACTCTCTGTCTATCTGATCTTGTGAGTTCAGTGTCTTCATTTGTGTTGAAAGTTTGATATGTAGGATGGGGTCTAATCAATGGCACACCACTGCAACAATTGGAAAGAGTTTTTGTGCAGCAATGACATCTGAATCCACGCATTAGTTCCATGAATGAATTGGGATAGGAAAATCTGTGCTATCACTCATGTAATCCTAAGAAGTAAGAAAGGCCATACCTGCATACTTGCACCCGGGTTTTATCGTTAGATGAATCCTCATGTAGGTGACCTGAAACACTAAAGTTTGAACAGATTGAATGATTCTAAATTTCAAAATACTGGATTTATCAAGTAATATTGGACAGGAAGAAAAATACAGCAATCGTAGAAGGAAAATTCTTTATAATAAGATCTCTCGTAGCAAGTCTGGCCCTGACGCCGCTGATGGAGTTCTTCATTGACTCAATGGGTAATTGTATCAAGTTGAGTTGCTTGCTTTGAATTACAAACTACCTGTCAAGTTTTTGAAGAATAAATTCTTTATACCAAGGTATATTTAATGTCCTGTATGATAATCGCTCACTGAACTAGTATAGATGGATGAATGAACCATCTAGCATATCAAAGCCCCAAAGCAAGGAGAATTGGAGGATGTGGATTTGAATTATGAGGTCTATAATTTCAGAGATGAGGAATTACAGACACTGATGAAATGCTAAAGTGATCAAGCCCATGAACTGGCATTACTCATTGCACAGTTAATAATATAATTCATTCAAGAAGTTTTGGAGTTGAGAAACAATGTCAACACTGAAAATCAGCAATGGGTGCGACTTCATTCTCGGTCTCCTTATCCACCGTGAATCGGAGGCTACAACTATCACTGTACCTGTTGCTATGGAGTGCACGGTCCCCAATATCTCCCACTTGTGAGACAGTCTCACTTTCACTGTCATCCTCTACTTGAGTACTAGCCCCATGTAAGAAACTTAACAAATGCCTTCTCAAAGAAGAAACTACGCTGCTTGTCCTGCGAATCGACCCGACTTGTTTCAGTCCAATACCATTCATCACCAAGTTGGTCTTTGATTGGAACTTCTGCTCTCAGATACAATATTGAAAACGGCAAGATCTGATATGCTTTTCATTCTCTGTTTGTGCAGAAAATGCAAGGGTGATTAAAGGCTTCTTATAGCAAAACATCTGCATTTCAAGAGTTCTTGATAAACCCTTCTCGAAGAGACTCAAAGTGTATTACAAGCTAACATCTACAAATTATAATATATTGTTGTTTTGGTTCCTGTGATTAGTTCCTACATATATATATATATATATATATAATTCTCGCTCATCCGATCCCAATAACTTATTCAGCAGATGCAGAAGTTAGAGTTATGTCTATCACAGCATGTGAGCTACTTTCAAGTGAGAGGAGGTATTTCCATAAGCTAATGGTTTTGTACCTTGATAATCAGCATAATATCCACATTGCAGCTACTCTGGTGTTTGAAGTCAAACTCACGGTTTAAAATTAAAATTAGCGTAATGGCGATGGAATCCTCCTCTGTCATGCTTCAACTGGAGAAATGCATGTTAAAATGGCTAATTTAGCATCTGGGAATTGGTGAATGTCTTTAAGGATTTGTTGTGAAATAGCATGGTCAGAGAGATCAAGTTAGATTTATCGGTTGTTACAGAGTGCTATATAGATATACATTGGAATCTGATGTATGCAATACAAAAACTGGTGCTTTCTTTGATGGAGGAAATATATATTAACAGTGAAGTCGAGTCGACTATAATTGTCTAGTTGGAAGATCCCTCCTTCCTTAATTGAGAAGGCAATCCAACCTTTGAACTTTAAAACTTTGAACATGCTTCAAATAGCAAATTAGCAATGATATAAAGTATTTTTTTTAATACCATTTCGAAACTCAAGGCATGAAGGTCTCAAGTGATTTTTCAAGAATGTGTAAATTAAACACAAGATTTCCAATCCTAGTAGAAAGGGAGGTCAATGGGTAACTATTACCACATTGATGTAACTATATTACTAAAAATCCCGATTGTTCCATACAGAAGTAGCACAACTTCAGCCGAGAGCTGAACTAGGGCACTCGCAATCCAGCACTCTCTACCATCACTATTAGACATGGACATTAGATATGGTTTCTGCAGACAACCTGTGCATACTTAAAAAGGCTAAAATCAGAAATTCAAAGACCTTACTATGAGCAGCTTTTGTGATGCATGTTAAAGCTAACTAATAGCACAATTACAGCAAAAATATCTAAAAAGAAAATTTTGAAGAAATAATGAATATAAAAAAAAAAATCAGACTTAAAACTACAGGAACTAAGACGATGTAATTCCATTAAGAAGAACATCTACTCACCATTGTTTAACTCGCTTACTAACACTAGATAAATGATTAAAAAAAAGCATGCCTAAAACTGAGGGGATTGCTAGCCATATACGCCCCTACAATCTCGGCACAAGGATACACAACCAACAAACATAAAATAGAAATGCAATAATATAATTACGATAAACTTACTAGGTATGAAGCCGAGAGCGAAAGACAGTCATTGACAGTAGCACAAATGAAAGTTGAAGGGTAGCTGAGAGCAACGTGCAGACTAGGGTTAATGGCACATAAGCACAAGTGGTGATTCCCGATCGTTCCATATAGCTCACATGGGGTAGTTGTAAATGAAGGAGTACTTTAAAGCAAACTTGAAAATTTTATTTTAAAGTAAGACAGAATTTTAAATTATTAGATTACGAACTGTATTACAATACAATTAACAAACATAAAATAAAATAGCAATATTATAATTACGATATACTTACCGGGTATAAAGCCGAGAGCGAAAGGCAGTCATTGATAGTAGCACAGACAAAAGTTGAAGGGAAGCCAAGAGCAACGTGCAACCTAGGGTTAATGGCTCATAAGCACAAGTGGCGATTCTCGACCATTCCATATAGCACACATGGTGTAATTGTAAATGGTACTGTAAAGCAGAACTTTAATATGTAATGATAAAATCCCCTGTATCAGCCCATATCAGGCCGATACGAGACCAATATGCGCCCATTACAAGTGTAATTGTAAATGTTACTTTAAAGCAGAACTTTAATATGCAATGATAAACTCCCTCGTATTAGCCCATATCAGGTCGATACGAGGCCGATATGCGCCCGTTAGAGGTGATTTTTCAGTTAAATTTTTTCACTTGTTCTATTTACACTAGAATCCACATCACAGACCCGATATACAAAACTTATAATTACGATAAACTCACCATGTATAAAGACGAGGAAGAAAGGCAATCATTGACAACAGCAAAGACGATAGCTGAAGGGCAACTGAGAGCAACTTGTAACTTAGGTTTAATGGACCATTAGCAGAAGTCACGGTTCCCACCCCATTCCATATAACTCACATGGTGTAGTTGTATAATAATGGAGTACACAAAAAAAAGTGCAAAAAATTAGTGTCTTAAATTGAAAAGTTTGAAGAAAGAAGGAATATAAAAAATCAGACTTAAAACTAGAAGAAGTATTCTGATTAAGTAACAAGAAGGAAATTTCCCGTAAGAGGAACTTCTACTTACCATTGTTGAACTCGCAACGCTAAATACTAACACCAGATAAATGATAAAGAGGAATATGCCATAATAAAACTAAGGGGATTGTTAATGATATACGCCCCCTCAATCTCAGCACAAAGACAAATACTTTGTGGTGGGGCCCACACCCCAATGTTTTTCGTACTAGAAACAGTGGGTCGTGTACTACTCCTAGAGTCTACAAGCAACAAACATAAACGAGCATTACTATATTCTAATTACGATAAACTTACCAGAAATGAAACCGAGAGGGAAGTAATCATCGACAGCACCACAGACGAAAGTTGAACAGCAATCGAGAGCAACGTGAAGCCAAGGTTTAATGGCTCATAGGCAAAACTACAAGAACTAAAAAGAGGACTATATTTAGATCGAGTCGCTAAAAGGGAATTTCACTTAAGCGATACATCTATTCACCGTTGATTTGGCACAAATTTAAATACTAACACTAGATAAATGATAAAAACAGGAATGCCATAATAAAACTAACAAGATTTCTTGCCATGGATCAGCGCAAGGACAAACACTTTCGCCTGGGCCCATAGCCCAATGTTTGTCGTACTGGAAACTATGTGACAATGTAGTATTCAGATTTAGTAACTAGAATGGAACTTCCCATAAGAAGAACATCTACTTACCATTATATAACTTGCTACGCTAAATACTAACACTAGATAAATGAAAAAAAGAAATATGTCATAATAAAACTGTTGGGATTGCGAGCCAAATACGCCCCCTCAATTTTGGCACAAAGACAAACACTTTAGGGTGGGGCCCAAGCCCCAGTGTTTGTCATACTGTAAACAGTGGGACGTGTGCGGCCCCAATAATCAACAAGCAACAAAATTCTAAAATTAAATAACTAACATAAAAGAGCATTGCAGTATACTAATTACGATAAACTTACCGAGAATGAAGCCAAGAGTGGAAGGCAATCATCGATAGCAGGACAGACGAAAGTTGAAGTGCGGCTGAGAGCAACGTGCAGCCTAGGGTTAATGTCTCATAAGCAAAACTACAAGAACTAACATCTACTCACCATTGATTTATTCACTAATCTAAATACTCACACTAGATAAATGATTAAAGCAAGTATGTCATAATAAAACTAACGATATTTCTAGCCATATACTCCCCCAAAAGATCACAATGACAAACACTTTCAGGTGGGGTGCACAACCCAATATTTGTCGTACTGGAAACAGTGAGACATGTATGGCCCCACGACTCTATAAAAAACAAAATCCTAACATTAATATTTTTATTCTAAAGTAGGATTAAACTTGTAAATTTTTACATTATCAATAGTATTACGATGCAATTAACTATCATAAAATAGCACTGCAATATTATAATTAAAATAAACTTACCCGGTATGAATTCGAGAGCAAAAGCCAGTCATCAACAGCAACACAGACAAAAATTGAAGGGCAGCCGAGAGCAACGTGTAGCCTAGGGTTAATGACCCATAAGAAGAAGCGACGATTCCGGACCATTCCAAATAGCTCACATGGTGGTAAATGAAGGAGTACATAAAAAAATCAAAATCAGTTTCACACAAATAAAATTTTCAAAACGAAGGAATATAAAAATATAAGACTTAAATGTACAAGCACTAAGCAGAGGACTATATTCAGATAGAGTCACTAGAAGGGAATTTTTTTTAAGCAAGACATCAACTCACAATTTATTTACTCACTAACCTAAATACTAATGCGAAATAAATGATAAAAAAAAAGTGTCATAATAAAACAAAGGTGATTGCTAGCCATATATAGCCCCACAATCTCGGCACAAGGAAAAACACTTTGGGGTGGGGCCCACACCATACTTTTTGTCGTACTGGAAATATTGGGACGTGTGCAGACCCACGAGTCTACACGCAACATAATCCTAAAATTAATATTGGTATTCAAATGTAAGAAACTTTAAATTTTCAGATTATCAATTGAATTATAATACAATTAACTGACATAAAATAGTCTTGCAATATTGTAATTATGATACACTCACAAGGTATAAAGCCGAGGGCGAAAGGCAGTCATCAACAACAGCAAAGACGATAACTAAAGGGTAGTTGAGAGCAACTTGCAGCTTAGGTTTAATAGCTCATTAGCAGAAGTCACGGTTTCCTCTCCATTCCATATAAATCACGTGGTGTAGATGTATAATGAATGAGTACATAAAAAAGTGAAAAAAATTAGTGTCTTAAATTGAAAAGTTTGAAGAAAGAAAGAATATAGAAAATTAGACTTAAAACTAAAAGAACTAAAACGATGTATTTGGATTATAATAAACAATTTCCCATATGAAGAACATTTACTTACCATTGTTGAACTCGCAACGCTAAATACAAATACCAGATCAATGATAAAAGAAATATGTCATAATAAAACTAAGGGGATCGCTATAGCCTATTACGCTCCTTCAATCTCAGCACAAAGACAAATACTTTGAGGTGATTTTTTTTCGTACTTGAAATAATGAGTTGTGTATGGCCCCAAGAGTTCTACACGCAGCAAAATCCTAAAATAAATAACATAAAAGAGCATTGTAATATTCTAACTAATAAACTACCATGAATGAAACGGAGAGTGGAAGGCAATCATCGACCAGAGCACAGATGAAAGTTGAAGGGCAGCCGAGAGATACGTGCAGCCTAGGGTTAATGGCCCATAAGAAAAACTGCAAGAACTAAAAAGAGGGCAATTTTAGATCGTGTCACTAAAAGAGAATTTCGCTTGAGAAAGACATCTACTCACCATTGATTTACGACCTTCTTTAAATAAAAACACTAGATAAATGATAAAAACAAGAATGCCATAAAACTAACACGATTTCTAACCATTATACTCCCCCACAAGATTAGCACAAGGACAAAACTCTTCGCCAGGGGCCATAGCCCAATGTTTGTCTATTGGAAACTATGGGACGTGTATGGCCCCAGGAGTCTACAAGCAACAAAATCCTAAAATTAATATTTTTATTCTAAACTAAGACAAAACATTAAATTTTCAGATTATCATTTGTATTATGATACAATTAAGTGAATTAAATAACAAAAATAGCACAGTAATATTATAATTACGATAAACTTACCAGGTATAAAGCCAAGGGCGAAAGGAAATAATCGACAACAACAAAGACGATAGCTTAAGAGCGTCTCAGAGCAACTTGCAACTTAGGTTTAATAACCCATTAGCAAATGTCGCGGTTCCCGCTCCATTTCATATAACTCACATGGTGTAGTCGTATAATGAATGAGTATATAAAAAAAAGTTTAAAAAATTAGTTCTTAAATAGAAAATTTTGAAGAAAGAGAGAATACAAAAAAAAAATCAGACTTATAAATGTAGGAAATAAGACAATGTAGTATTCAGATTTAGCAACTAGAATGGAACTTCCTATAAGAAGAACATCTACTTACCATTATATAACTCGCTACGCTAGATACTACTACTAGATAAATAATAATAAAAAAATGTCATAATAAAACTATGGGGATTGCTGGCCATATACACCCCCTCAATTTCGGCACAAAGACAAACACTTTAAGGTGGGGCCCAAGCCCCAATGTTTGTCGTACTGTAAATAGTGGGAAGTGTATGGCCCCAATAATCAACAAGCAACAAAATCCTAAATTTAAATAACTAACATAAAAGAGAATTACAATATACTAATTAAACTTATCGGGATTGAAGCCGAGTGGAAGGCAATCATCGATAGCAGGAGAGACAAAAGTTGAAGTACAGCTGAGAGCAACGTGCAACCTTCGGTTAATGGCCCATAAGCATAACTGCAAGAACTAAAAAGAGAGTAGTATTCATATCGAGTCACTACAAGGGAATTTCCCTTAAGCAAGACATCTACTCACCCTTGATTTATGCACTAATCTAAATACTCACACTAGATGAATGATTAAAACAAGTATGTCATAATAAAACTAATAATATTTCTAGCCATATACTCCCCCACAAGATCAGCACAAGGACAAAACTTCGATTGGGGCCCACAACCCAATATTTGTCCGTATTAGAAACAGTGAGACGTGTATGGCCCCACGAGTCTACAAACAACAATCCTAAAATTAATATTTTTTATTCCAAAGTAGGATTAACTTGTAAAATTTTACATTATCTACAGTATTACGATGCATTAAACTATCATAGAATAGAACTGCAATATTATAATTACGATAAACTTACCCAGTATGAATTCGAGAGCAAAAGGCAGTCATCGACAACACACAGACTAAATTTGAATGGGAAACCGAGAGCAACGTGTAGCCTAGGGTTAATGACCCATAAGAATAAGCGGCGATTCTCAACCATTTCATTTAGCTCACATGGTGTAGTTGTAAACGAAGAGTATATATAAAAAAAATCAAAATCAGTTTCACACAAATAAAATATTGAAGAACGAAGGAATATAAAAATATAAGACTTAAAACTGCGAGCACAAAAGAGAGGACTATACTTCAGATAGATTCACGAGAAGGGAATTTGCTTAACCAAGTCATCAACTCACAATTGATTTACTCACTAAACTAAATAATAACGCAAAAAAATGATAGAAAAAAGTATGTCATAATAAACTAAGGTGAATAACAATATACGCCCCCACAATCTCGGCACAAAGGACGAACACTTTGGGGATGGGCTGACACCCCCAATTTTAGTCCTACTAGAAATAGTGGGACGTGTACGGCCCCACAAGTCTACATGCAAGAAATCCTAAAATTAATATTTGTATTCTAAAGTAAGGAACTTGAAATTTCAGATTATCAAGTGTATTATGGTACAATTAACTGCCTAAAATAGCCTCGCAATATTATAATTACAATAAAATATCAAGCTAAAAACCAAGGACAAAAGGCACTCATCGACGGCAGCAAAGACAATAACTAAAGGGGCAACAGAGAGCACTTACAACTTAGGTAATGGCTCATTAGATGAAGTCACGGTTCCCACCCCATTCCATATAGATCATGTGCAGTAATTGTATATGGGATTTTCAAACCTAAGGCTTACCTCACACCAAACATCCTCTACTGCATGATGATTTATTGGAACCTACTTGTTTCACCATTGCTAATAGGGATGAGTACTGGCGTTTGGCAATGACTGATGAAATTAATGCTCTCATTCAGAATGAAACGTGGACTTTGGTTTCTCCAAAACCTGACATGAACTAGTGGGTTGCAAATGGGTTTTTCGGATTAACACACAAACTCGATGGGTTTGTTGATCGTTTTAAAGCACGCTTGGTTGCAAAAGGGTTTCATCAACAAGAAGGTATTGACTACTCTGAAACATTTAGTCCGGTTATTAAACCCTGCACCATTTGAATCATTCTTTGTCGTGCTATCTCCAACAAACTGGCCCCTTCACCAACTGGACATTCAAAATGCTTTCTTGCATGGCTCTCTAGCTGAAGAAGTATATATGAAACAGCCTCCTGGCTTTGCTGATCCACATTTTTCTAATCATGTTTGTCGCCTACATTGAAAGTATGCCTCTTTTTATTTATTAGAAACACAGTTCTTGGGGGGCATACATCGAATCCTAAGATCTGACTAAGATTCTAATTGATTTTATTCAATGAAGGTTAGAATAACATTCACCTTTGCGACTTTGAAATTGTTAAGTCAAATCCACATAAGAATAGTACTCGCAAAACTTCACAAGTGTCAAGTCTCATGTCGATTCACACGAACCTTCTTTTTCCTTTAAAGCTTTCTCTAATGGAAGCTAATGGGCCTTCCAAATTCCATGCTCTTTTATCTTTTCTTCTTTTCTTTGATCCAAGAACCTTTCTTGATTAAACAAGATCCAATCTTGATCTTCAAAGAAATTGTTCTTGATCATTAAGATCAAAAACCAAACAAGAAGAAGGGGAAGGGTGACCGTACACCCTCAAAGGGGGAGAGGGCTGGGCGTAAACTTGAGGAGAGGGAGAGAAGAAAAAATTCTGGAGAATTATATTTTAAAGGGCTGGGCATCCAATCCTTTATATAAGTTCCCTCTTGGTTGCTTGAATTGTAATCCAATTATCATTCATTAACCTTATCCTAATCCAATTAGGATTCCTCAATAGTTTCCTTTATTGATTATTCTCCTATTCCAATTAGGATTAATCTTAAAAGAAACTAACCTTATCCATTAGTAACTAATCTTATCCTTATCCAATAAGGAATCTTGAATTAGAAACTAACTAATGGAATCCCTAACAATTAGGGAATCTTTAATTAGTAACTAACTAACCTTATCTAATAAGGATATTAGTTATTAGAAACTAATAAAAATAATAACAATTATTATTCCTCCTTGAAGTGGGCGTCCCATCCTAGGTGGGTCCCACTCCACACGCCTAAAGGGTTTCCAAAACCCTCTTGGTCACTTGAATTATTCTTTTATAATAATTCCCAATGGGTCCTACCCATTTGGTTTTTCACATCCAATGTGATTCCACCTTTTAGAGCTTCACTATACCATATAGTGATTACTTAGAGAAATTAATTAATTTAATTAATAATTAAATTAAATACTTTAAGAAGGTCCTTGTGTGTGGGATCTAAAGGGATTTCCTATTTCCAGTTGTGGGACCAAGTACTTAACCTTTTGGTTAAAACATTGTTACTAGGAAACACTTTTCCTACACTCTATTAGGATCATAGAATGTTATCTAAGTCCCTGGACTTCCACCAATCACAATTAATGTCCATTAACACAATGTGATTAACCTCCAGAAATTAGAGAATTACTTGTAAGTACCATCTCACAATATATTTACAAATAAATCCTTCCACATTCCGATATCACTTGTAAGCTTTCGGGATTGGAACAATTCCACTGTCTTAGTCCCTAGCTTATGAATAGAACTCTTTCTCATGATTACTTTTTCATTGAACTGAACCTCCAAAACACTTTTGAAGAAACATTAGAAAAGAACTGACATATATATATATTTATATATATACATTTCCATATTGAAAATATCAACTTCGATAAAGACCATTTACCGAAAAGCACCAGTGCTGGATTTAACAGCTCAGTTCAACAAGTATCACCTTGATATCATTATCTCCAATTAAGGAGTTGTGGATTCCTTATTGAGTGTTTACACACTTCTCCAAACATTGTGTACATGACCCAACGTACCCGGAGTTAGTCCTGTGTATTGAACATTGCCGATTGGCACATCAAAGCCATATAGATAGATGTCTGAGAAGATGTTAACCTCTCAGGTCTAAGGACAATTTGTCAAATGGATAACCCTAATATAATCTGACAGTGTATTCCATATGGTATCCACTAGTGACCTTGTTCAGTATTATGTACTTGCTACATATACTCACATGTTAGTCAAGAGTCACCACTCTCTGTGAATGAGATTCATCACACTATCTCATAGAACTACACATGTGCAAGCCATGATGAAGTACGGCGCCCAACCAGTATTCTAGAGGCTTCGAACAATATTAGGTTTACAAGGAACTGGAAAATCATATCTCCTCGCAACCTTTGCATGATTTTCCTACAATGTTACCTATGGAACTTTATGTCTTCATCATATGAGACAGTAATTAATATAAATACCCTTTATAGTTGGTTGTGTGAATATGATGCTTATCTAATCAACATAGAAAAGTCTCTTATTGGCTTTCGAGGGCATATATGTCCAACATACATAAGGCGCTATATGGGCTTAAACAAGCTCTGAGGGCTTGGTTTCATCGACTTTCATCATTTCTTCAGGGTCAAGGCTTTATTAGCTCCAAGGCTGATTCTTCTCTTTTCTTTAAGCATGGTGACCGTGACAAGTTATTCGTTCTCATCTATGCTGATGACATCATTGTCACAGGTTCTAACACTAGTGCCATCCAACGACTCATATATTGTTTAGGGTCGGAGTTTGCTATCAAAGACATTGGGCAATTAAATTATTTTTTGGGTATTGAGGCCATCCGAGGACCTCATGGGCTGTTTCTCAATCAAAGTAAGTATATTACAGATCTTCTTCGCCGCTCGAAAATGGATGGAGCTAAGCCTATTAGAACTCCTATTGTTACTGGTTCCTCTCTTTCACAATTTCAAGGAGATCCCATCCAAGATGTTACTCTATACCGAAGCACAGTCGGAGCTCTTCAGTATCTATTGATAGTATCTATCATTTATTCGACCTGACATTGCCTTCTTAGTTAACAAGGACTGCCAATTCATGCATGATCCTCGCTCTGATACAATCTCCTATGGCTTGCTAATTAAACCATGCTCTACACCACAACTTTGTGCATTTTCTGATGTTGATTGGGCGGGCTGCCCCAATGATCATCGGTCTACCACTGGCTGCTGCATCTATCTTGGTTCCAACCTCGTGTCTTGGAGCTCTCGTAAACAGCCTACAGTGTCTAAATCTAGCACTGAATCAGAATACCGAGTGTTGGCATTACCTACTGCTGAAGTTTCTTGGATTCAATCTCTATTATGTGAAATCGGCATATCTACGTCTCATCCTCCTACTCTATGGTGTGAGAATATTGGGGCCACTTACTTATCTGCAAATCCAGTCTTTCATGCCCTCACTAAACATATCGAGATTGCCACTTTGTATGTGAAAACATAGCTCGGAAGGACCTTAGCGTGTGTTTTATCTCTACACATGATCAGCTGGCTGATATTTTTACAAAGTTCTAAGATCTAAACGACACAACTGTCTTCGTGACAAACTTTGCGTGATTGAATCCTCGCTTCGTTTGCGGGGACGTAAGTGTCTCTGTTCTTGTAGTACTTATTTATTTGTCAGTTTTTTCATGAATGCTTCTAACACATTGAAACTGAATGTGGGGTTGTCAAAGTTGCTTAGTTTCTTATCTTGGATGAGTGTAGTTTTGAAGGTTAGAAGTGGTTTGGTGTACTGCAAGCTTTTGTATTAGAGTTTGCATTTTCTACAGCTTTATTTATCCCCTTTTGGCTCAACAATTATACAATAAACACAAACCAAGTATGGGAGTGGGGGATTATTCAGGTTTATTAGTTGGTGCATATTCCATTGATTATTATTAGGACCTGTTAGAGGCTTTGAATACTATTATTCTTAGGTTAGAGTTTGGTACTTTCTATCGATTACGTCGTTATTGTTGAAAATGAAATGGGTATACTGTTTCTTGAATTGATGTAGAAGATATTGTAAGAATTATGCTCCTTTGTACAGACGCATTAGACAAATCTTCCTGTGAACATTTTGGAGCCATATTCCTACCGATAAATGTGTTGGAATGTGCAGGGACCAGGGAGTTGATGTGACTGAGTTTTGAGCATGTCTATTTTATTATGGATACACAATAGAGTTGTTCTTCTTCTTCCGCCTTCGATTGATTGAGAACATATAAAAGGTATCATCGAAGTATCTCTATCACTGCCATTTGGTCAAAATCATGCCTTCCAATTGCTTTGAAACTGATATCATGCTACAGCTTTTGTATAAACCAAATTATATTACTAGAACTGTTGATATGAACTGCTATAGTTAATCCCATTGCTCAAACAACTGGAAACCATCTGGTTTCAGCCATTCATGATTCATTACCCCCACCAGTATATCATAGGCTTTGGACCACCTGCTAAAGAATCCAAAACCAGATAGATGCATTATGACTTGCATCTATTTAAAGACAATGTCTGTTTTATAGAGCAGAATATTAGGCAGCCAATAAATCGACAGATTAATAGATTTGAGTGTAGCCTTCATTAAAATGTTGACATGAATGAGTGAAAAAATTGACAAGAACCCAACAAATTGGAGTAGCTTCAATAAAGTGATAATGTAAGGAAGAGCTGATTGAGATGATTTAGATATGTTTAACGAGCATTAATGATAACATAAGTGAGTACCGAGTTAATATAAATTTAATGTTGTAATATATATGTATATATAAAATTAGGAAAATATTTGATATTACATTGCTTTGAAGGACATCATGGCTTTTGCCATAATAGGTCCTTTCGTGAATTTGGTTAGGGGAGTATTAGCCCATTCTCCCCTTATTTCCCTTGCCTTTTCTGGGAAAAAAAACAGCCCTAGTGTGGCTCATCACAAAATTTTTGTTTTCTTTCCAAGAAATAGGAGGGTGCAATAGGAGAAGGGGTTAACCGAAATTTTTTTTTTGGAGAAGGGGCTAGCAAAATCCTTTTGGTGAATAACAGTAGATTGGGGAAGTCATTCTTGTCTCATTGGTGTGTGCATAAGCACCACAATTTAGGTCCAGGTTCTAGTTCCTTGAGTGTGGTCGATTTCTCTACCCTTTAGATTAGATAACAGTGTTTCGAAAACTAGACCGGAATGACCAGATGAATCGGTAAAAAAAAACTGGGAATTGAAAGAATCGGTGATAAAACCGATAAAAACTGAAAGAATTGCCCAAAAAATGGGAAAATATTTTTTTTAATAATAAAAGGATTCGGTCGAATTGGAAATTTGTCATTCAACTGGTTCTTCAGCCGTTCTGGTTACAAAAACATTGACAGATACTAACCCTAATCAGCAAAGGAAAAAAAAAACGTTCACACAAAGCACAAAACACATTAGTTAGTATATAGTTGGCATAAATGAAGATGTTGATGCCCCTCAATTTTTTTTTTAATTTGTTGCAATGGCCACCAACTGAATGGTTCAAAACCAGATAGATGGATGATTACTTGCATCTTTTCATGATACCTCACGATGCATTTAGATCCTTTTTCTGGTAAAAACCCGCTGGCTTTCTAAAGAATTGAAATACCGAAAGTATGACTAACCACTAACCAGTAACCTACCAAAGTTTTAGTAAAAACTAAAAATTAATAATGAAAGGTCGGCACAAACGGTCTTCATGTCCAGGTGTTGCGGGCCCCACTACGGCGTACGAACACTCGAGCACCTTATTTAACCGGCAACGTGTCCTTCCCGCCACTTTACAGAAAGCCTTGTTGTGCAACCCGGCTACAGCACGTTGACGTTGGCTTTTGATGCGCTCTAATTTAAAAAAAGGTTGACATAAAATCATCAATTTTTTAATGTTATTTTAAAAATATTATAATTTATTAATTAAAATGGAATAGGTAAGTTATTGCTTTACTCTAAAATGACACAAAATCATCATTTTTCTATTTGAGATCATTTTTCTTTTTTGGGTAGAAAATTGAGATCATATTCAATCACTATTTAAAAAGGAAAATGCTTAATTTTCTATCGTATTTGATTATGTAGTGAAATGTGCGGTATTCATTAGTCTATGCCCTCACTGCACGGTTATGATTTACTCACTCTTAAGGTTAAGCAATTTATTCTTAAAATTTAAAAATGAAAAAAAAATATATTAATTTTCTTAAGTTTAATCATAATTAAAAGAGTATTAAAAGGGATAAGTGGCTTATGACATTTGATTACATAGTTAAATGTGTGGTGTGTTGAAAAACGTTGAACTCTTTTTAATTGTGATTAAAATTTATTAATTCTGAAGGTTAAATAATTTATTTTTAATTTAAAAAATTATAAACCCTAAAATTAATTTCTCAAAAATTTTAAAAATCATTAAATTGTTCTTTTTTAAATTAGAGCGGATGAATATCCTGCCCGCCGTAGCCCAATGGCTATCATCACTTTCAAATGTAGTCGGTTGATTTTCAGACATCGGTAGCTATTACCAAACACCACGTAGGGTAATGCTAGCCACACTTTCTTTCGTGGAAAGACAAGTGTTATTGTCTTGAATCAAGGGAAGGAGGAAATGTGTTTTCCACTAACACTCCCTCCAATCCAAACAGATAGTGAGTCTGAAAACAGGTGATGCTAGCATTAGCTTTGCCACGTATAAAGAAACGGACAATTGACGGCCCATCAAATCTAACGTCCGTTTAACGTAGGGGAGATTTTCTTTTTTCTCCACTTTGATTTGGGCATTTTCGGATTACTCCGAATCAAGAGGCTCGGATATTAAAGAGCAGTTTCGTAATTAATGATTTGAACGGCTAAGATCGCATCTTTAATTTTACCCCGTTATTTAGGCGGAACGAGAAGCGTTACTCCGGCCATTAGCGTTCTGCAGCTGAGCCTCGATACCTAGGTAGGTTTTGAGCGTCTGGTTTTGACATTTGGACGGACGTTAGGGTTTCTGATCGAGTCCTTCGATAACGATGGCTGAGCATGGAGAGGATTCGGGTTCTGTGGTGGAGAAGATCACGGAGAAGTTTCACGGTCACGGTTCTTCGTCGTCTTCCGATTCCGATAACGAGAAGGCCCCGCCGTCCATGAAAGCGAAGATTTATAGGATATTCGGGAGGGAGAAGCCTGTTCACAAGATCTTGGGCGGAGGAAAACGTACGAAAATCATCCAAAATCATTTTTTATCTTCTTCCGTTTTTAGGATGAATTACGGTTTACTGTTCGTCTAAAACCTAGTGCTTTGATTTCTTCTTCGTTTCGATGATTCTACGAAGATGGAGATTACTCTATGTTTCTTGATTCGTTTTTGTGTGTTTTTCGATCTAGATGTCGCTTTGTTCCAGATCGTGCTTGTGATTCAATCGATTTTCTAGAAGTTAAAATGTCGAATGGTTATAGATTTTGAATTTGGATTGGTTGTGATAAAGGTTACTTTTTTGCTTCATGATGTCTACAGTAGGGTTTTCTCTGTCTCTTTTTTTTTTCAAAGGGGAAAAAGAGAATTTGGAGACGTTTAAATTTTATTTTTTTTTTGCTTTTGTTTTAAAGTAATTGATATTTCCATTTCCTACACATCGAACCTAAATTGCATGGCCGATTCAATTACCTTTTCTTCATTTTCTCTTGTGTTTTTTTAAAATAATTTTTTTCCCCAAAATGGTTCCTCAGCTTGTACACACATATCTCGCTCAAAACCTAAGTTTGCTTGCCTTTAGGAGATTTTAGTATTTTACCATCTTTCTCTCTCTTATTTTATGTCTTGGATCTATTGGTGCAGCTGCTGATGTTTTCTTATGGAGGAACAAGAAGATTTCAGCCGGTGCACTTGGTGGCGCCACCGCAATGTGGGTTCTCTTCGAATTGCTTGAATACCACCTGCTTACTCTAGTCTGCCATTGTTTGATACTCTCTCTAGCAATCTTGTTCCTTTGGTCCAATGCCTCAGCCTTTATTAACAAGTAAGCAGTTGATATTCTCGTTAACCCACCTGGTTGTAGAACTAAGTTTGTTTGATTCTTTACCTAACTGTATTCCACCTATAGGTCTCCACCACGCATCCCAGAAGTTCACCTTCCCGAGGATCTTGTCTTGCAGATTGCCTCTGCCCTGAGGATCGAGATCAACCAAGCTTTTGCTGTCCTGCGGGATGTTGCATCAGGAAGGGATCTGAAGAAATTTCTCGCTGTACGATGTTTTCTTCTTTTTCATATTTTCCTGAATAGTCTCACTTTGCAGTTTACAACCTGTCTTGTTAATTCATATTAATGGATTCCAATCCCATCATTGTTGCCCAATAATTGAGTGCGTTGAACGCATCTTAACTGTTTAACATGCGAGTTTGGGATCAACAGTGTCAAAAAATGTTTACATATTGATATAGTGGTGTCTGAGTTATTCAGTTTTTGAATTACTGATCTTTTTGATTGACCACTTGTAAGGGAATGGTGCTTTGGTTAATCAGGTGATTGCCGGCTTGTGGGTCCTTTCAATTGTGGGGCATTGGTGCAACTTTATGACCTTGTTCTATATATGTAATAAAATTTCATTGTTTATTTATATCTAGTTATTTATTCATCCATATATCTGTTTTCGACATTGACTTCATGATTTTGCAAAAAACAGCTTTCGTTTTGCTACACACAGTGCCTGTGCTGTATGAGAAATATGAGGATCAGGTGGACTCATTCGCGGAGAAGGCAATGGCCGAGATCAAGAAGCAGTATGCAGTGTTTGATGCCAAGGTTTTGAGTAAGATTCCAAGAGGGCCATTGAAAGACAAGAAGAAGGTATAGAGAGGCTGAGATAGAGCCATTACTAGGTTCTGACAGACATTTGGGTAACTTTGGTTTTCAAGGTGGTGTTGCGACTCTTTATCCATTATTGGCTAGAATCCTTGTCTTTATTTTCTGTTTCTCAGGTATTTGGGTTCGCAATTTGGGTGAATATGGTATTATGTAGGATCAGTTCCAAGTTTTATATCTTGTTTAATCTTGCACTGTCAAAATATGTGGGCAGCATCTGCATGGATGTATTTGCTGTGAGCGATCTTGTGATGACAGTATTATATTGCATATCAAATTATCAACAGTGGCTTGTACATGGGGTGTCCACTTCTCTTCCACAATGTTGGGCTTGTACGTCTATCTGAATTTTGTGTTATTCTCACTTTGGAGCATTGATTGGTTTGCTTGATGCTTCTTTATATTTATATGTAGATTGACATCGTTTGTGGCAGTGTTTTAAAATCTGAAAATTCGACTCGACAAGGTTCTGTCGAGAAAACTCAGTCTGTCTAATGACACCTAAAATCCGAACAAATATAATATATTGTCAATATTTATCACATATATATGGTATTAAATAAAACTTGATTGATAGAATATACCTAAATTTCATATTCATATATATATATATATATGAATTAAAATCTTTAAAAGATTAAATATTAACAAAATAATAGATGCTTTTGCTTAACTAGTCTCTATTCTCTACTCTAAACTCGTTACCATAAAATAAAAGTCCATATTAAATTCAGTATGACTAACCAAAAGCATAAAGTAATTGCTTCTTACATTCTTCTGAATTTATGATTGATATTAGATTATTTCAGGAGAAGTGGAGAACTGTAAATCTATTTTTGATAATTTCATTAAATATGGCATCACATTTCTAAAATTGGTTTGAAACTACTGTAGGCCTTTGGAAGCCAAAATATTAGATACATTACCTGGCAAGAGGAGATGTGAAGAACTAAAGATGATGGGGGTATATCCAGACTCTAGGGGGTTCTTCTGTTGCCGATGACAGTGACTGCAAAGCAAACTGAAAGGGACGAGAGAGAGAATGTGACCGAGTTGTTTTTATTTAAAATTTTCCAAAGTTTCAACCAGAAAATTCGAACAGAGTGAAAGAATTCATAGTAGAAGAAAAACCAAAGCAAACCGAAGAGGGAAATCAAACCAAAGCAGACATTGGAAAATGGGACGAGCGGGAGAGACATCCTTGATATGGTAGCATTGATGAGATCATACTTGAACCATGTCTAGTTCAGATATGATCTCGAGAAAGAGAGAGAGAGCAGAAGAGAGAGAAGAAAGACAGGAGAGAGGAGAGAGACATCGCTGTAGAAGAGGTCGTCGGAGAGGTGAGAGTTGAGAGACGAGAGCGACCCTGAGCTGAGAGATCATAAGTAACAAACCCAACCCCCTTCTCTTAACCATTTTATAAATGAGTAAATTTTTTTTAAGAAGTTGTGACTTGGTTGAGTCACCCAAGTCTACCGGGTCGGGTTGACTCGAGTGACTCGACCCAAGTAACTCGTAGAAACTGATAAAACCCAAGTTTTCGACCGAGTCAACTCGACTGGATTTTGAGGTGATTCAGCCTGTTTTAAAATAGAGGTTTGTGGAGTTATGTTATGAGAAGTATATCCATCATTGGAAGTTGGAACATCTAAGACATGCAAACTAGTCCGAGTTCATGTGGTTGGTTGGGCTGGGGGTTCTCGAAGCATGTAGGGCTGTGGAAATACATGAGGTAGGGTAGTTTAGATTTTTTTTTTAATTTTTATTAGACATGCATGTCAAACACTGGCATTTGGGTACATCTGTCTTTTTGTCAATTATCGATCCAGGTAAAACATAAGCTTACCTTGAGCCCCTTCTCTCCCTGAGTTTTAGTAGTTTCCTGTTCTTGTTTGTCTTTGTTTATAGATTTTTTACCCCATTAATGCAGGCCTTTTGTTTTTTCGTATATATCCTTTTTTATTTCTAATAAATAGTATTTTGACTTGGCCATTTTAAGTTCCCAGAATATGTAGCATTGGGATTTTGGATTTTACAAGGGCCAGTGTGCTACTATTGGTAGGTAAATGAAGTTGACAACATCTAGCATTGCTTATATATTTGGTAATTGGACTCTTGAGAATCTCTCTTTTTAGTAGGCGATGAGCCATTGTGAGTTGAAAGTAGTTTAGCTGTTTAATTAACTTTTACTTTTTAGAAGAACTTGTATTCAATTGGGAATCTTCGTTGAAAGCCTATAAGGAAATGACAATAGAAGTGGTCCTGGTAAGAGGCGGTGGGGGGTGGGAGGCGGTGGGCAACGAGGAATGATATTTGAAGATAACTATCATAGATGCTGGAAATTATCATTTTTATCTTACGAATCCAATTTGATTATAACACAGCATCAATTTGGAGATTTTGGAGCTAAACTGAATAGATTTTGAGACACTGGAAAATCTAGATTTGTCTGAAAGGATTGATTGTCTGAGCTTCTTACAACAATGTTCCAATTTTCCTTATATTAGAAATGATTTTTGTGGTTTTGAATATGGTAGATCACAACAAAGTGACAAACTATAAATAGGCTGTTGGACATGATGATGTCTGCAGGAAGGATGAAAGACGGATCTAGTTGTAACTTGTAAGTTAAATCGGTTGAAGTCGAGAAGAAATTTGTTGGGATACAAAGAATGCTCTGCCATTTGAAATTTTGCTTGTTTCTTTAGGGTTTGTTGGTGGGAAAGCATAAAACTACTTACCATCTTCATTTAGAACCTATCGTAATTGGTTGAAGTATTACTAAAAATATAATAAATAATCTTCTTTTATGTTTTAATTTGCATCCTCATTTATTTAGTATAGCAAGCTCATATCGCTGTTATATGCTTCTTCCCATATACCATGTTTATTTGTACGACTTGGAGTTGGAAATTCTTTTAGTTTCTAGATGAGTTCTGACTTGGAGTTGGAAGATCGTTGTACTCATAGGCGAGTTCCGTGCTTTAAGTGACACTAACTTAGCCTTGTTAGGGGCAGCAGTGTCCTTTTTCCAGCTGATTAATGGTGGATCAATTTGTTAGCAGATTGTGGAACTGTGGACAATAGGTTGTTAAGCTCTTGAACTCTAGCACGTACAGAAATTAGTCTCAGCCCCCTAGATATCTTGCAAGATACAACTGGATTTTTTCTTCTGGCAGCCTAACTTAGAGAGGCTATTGATTGGATTATTGAATCATGTGATCTGCTGGCCAACCATCAATTTTGCATCAAAGATCTGGACTCGTGGGGTGTACTGGTGATGGGTCCTATTTCTGTAGTTTGTAAAACAAGACTATATGTATCTGCTCTTTGACGGTATGTTCTTATTTTCATTGGCAGAGCTTTGCATTATTCCCCATCAGTGTTAGGGCACTGTGCATGCTCTGTGTGAGGTTGTCCAGGGCTTTTTATTTCACTTTCTTTTGTCTGGATAGGGTAACAATAAATTGAGGTTTTCCATACCAAATCTGTCTTAGAAGGTGAAAGGAAACTCATTGAAAGGTCCTTCCACTGAGATTTAGCTGGCCTGTTAACGTTGAGGCCATGGGCCTGTAAAGGTACCTCCTGTTAATTTTGGTTGATCTCGTGTGAGAGAGGTGAAGGGGATTGTTTCCCTTATGCTTTTGGCTTATTTCTTGCTAGGTTGCCATACTTATCTGTAGTATGTCATTTTCTCTGAGGGAAAGTTTGAGATCTTGATCATTTGCAGATGATTGTCTTAGATGAAAATATGCTTGCTCTGAGTGTGGACTGGTAAATGCTGTACTTGCTCTGTGATGTTTACAGGGTATGCACTTATATGTGTTTGGATCCATTGTATGAAGAAGTTTGCTCCTATTAGGACATTTCTTTGGATAAAAGTTGGATGGGAGTCCTGAATTTGAGCAGTTGAATCATACTTCTTTTTCTTATGAAACTATGGCTTCGAGCATTTTGATTATCTTTTGATGACCTCTGATTGGATGGTTTGGGTCAATCTGATTGGTGGTATTAGTAATTCTAGGTTACAAGCACAACGTCAAGTGCCACTAAAATCAACTAAGTTCATTTTACGGCGACATCTTTTGATTGGCATGAGCATGTGTATGAATAGTGGATAGCCCTTCTGGAACCTGGGCACTGCGTTTAGGCTAGCTAGCTAGCTTAGGTTTGCTGTTCATAGGATATCTTGAAGCATCTCTTAGAAGGAACAGTAGAAACTAAACTAGAAACAAGAAGAAATTAAGAGGAAACAAAAAAGCACATGGTGCATTCTCAAATCCAATATATAAGCAAAGTACAAAGGATATAGTGCAGATAATGTTTACATATAAAAACTACTCACCTAAAAGGGCATACTTTGCATTTTTATTACCCAAAAGGGTGTACTTTTGACATATTTATCAAAAAAGGGATGCTTTGCAATTTTATTACCTAAAGGGGGTATGCAATTGACAAACAGTAGACTCTCTTGTAATTAATAACCTTGGTAGAAAAAAATTATATTAATTATAAGAGAATATTATATATAAGAATCACTATATTGGTTCATCAATTTTTTATTTCATAATTTCTTTTAAATGTATTGTATTTTCCATATAAACTTCATGTAAATACAAATACAAATGTATAAAGCTAACACTCAAAAAAATTAAAAAACAAAAGATTTTATGTTAACCCATTGAACAAGTTAATAACATTTGGACCTATCAAAAGTACAAAAAAGATGATTGTGTCACTTAACACCTAAAAAAACATCATAATGTCTTTTTGAAATAATGATTCTTCATATTGTCGGGTTTTCTCTTGCATCATTGTACTTTGTATTTTCTTTAGGTGAGCAAGGATATCATAATTTGTAATTTTATCTTCCTCTTACTTCCGTATAACTATATGAAGTGACTAACATTTTTTTTGTTACTTCTTTTTGCATGTTTTCACTATTTTCTTATTCTTCAATATCATTTTCGTCTGTCATCGCAAACAAATCTTCATTTTTAAACTTTTCATGCACTATTTATTCACCTAGAGGATGAATTAGCTTTTCAATACCAAGGGCTCTGTGATGTACAACATTTTTAACTTCTCTATAAGTAATTCCTCAATGAATACCTCCACTGCAAGGATATTGGATATGGTGGCTTGAGTGACTTCGATGTCATATGTGTCCTCAACCCTTTTTTTGCAATTCCTTCTACTTTATATTTAGGTTCTACTGATTATGCTTGCACTCTCCTCACACATGACGAAAGTCAATCTTGCAAACCTTTCACAACGATTTGAGATATTGTCATTTTATTTGTAATACTACCTCCATTTGTAATGTCTGCATCCCTTATAGTTGTCATTATATTTAGACAAACTAGATCCGTATAAATTGAACTTTATAAGAACCCATGAAAATAATATTAATGATCTTCCAACTTCATATAACTATGTATTAATATAATATAAAAACCTCTTATAATTAATAATATACTAAAACTTTCTTAAAAAATTATTAAATAGCAGGTATAAGAGATTATTAATTATACACTATAGAACCAAGTTAGTTCTTTACAAATTTATTAATTATTAGAGATTATTAAGTTATAGAATATTAATTATAAGAGGGCCTACTGTATGCACCCCTTAGCTATGCATACAAAACACAAACACGGATCAGGGTAAAATTGGAGTACATACCATATTTGGTAAAACTTTTCAAATCATGTCCTTTTATATGATATATTTGATTTAGGGTGACTAAATGGTACTTATCTCATGAAAGAGGAATACTTCAAAGCAATCAAAACTCAAAAAAGCCTTGAACACCCCCATCCCTAAAGCTTCACATATCAATCGCAATTCAAATTCTGGATCGCTTTGCTAGTCAAATTGAGTGCCATGGTGCAGTTCATCTCTGCCGTTTTACGTTTCTTCATCATCTTCATCAGTTGCACCTTCCCACTCAACTTAGCGTAGCTGCTCAGCGTCACCATCCCCGAGTTTATTTCGCTGCCCAGGTTCGAATTGCCTGAAAGCTGGCTTGAGGTCACTGCCATGGTAATATTCATCTTCCGTGTATTTCTAGCCTTAGCACGCCCCTTAGCTATTACGGCCTCCCCGACAGTAATACCTCCATAGGATATAGTTGCTGTGGTGTTGTCAAATTTGTAGTGACCAAAATTCTTGTTCTTCACCGTGACTTCGGCGATCAATGTCATGCTAAATGAGGGGGTTGTATTATCAACTTGGAGCCCCTCGACCGTGACAGACCTCAACTTAACGTCCGGAGTTTTGATTCGCATCACTGTTAATGCGAAAACTAGGATGATTATGGTTTGGAACACGGCAAATGCAGCGATATATGCATAACATTTGATGCGCTTTTTCCGGCGGAGCTCCTTGAATTGCAACCCTGCCTCTTCATCGCCGCCCACCTCTGTTGCCAGTTCATCCTTTGGGTCCATTATCTGTTCTAAGAAGAATGGTTTTGTTAGGATGGGATTGAGAAAATAAGTTTTGCTGTGTTGCTTATATATAGGTGTTGGAGTGAACGGTAAATTGATGATTTTCAACAGATAATTTTTTATATATAATAATAAGAAATAATGCCTCCATAAATTCTTCTAAACGTGTTGCGAGTGCGGGCGTTATCTTCTGACTTGACTGGGATTTTTAAAATAAAAATACAAATTAAAAAATTAGTTTGAACCTTTAGGTGATTTAAATATATTACAGAAGCTTCTTCAATTTATAGCTCCATTGATATTTTCAAACTAGTTTGAACATTGAAGGCAAGTTACCGGGGAACTCAACTAACCAAATTGTACGGATCAGGCACAGCAGAGCAGCAAAGATTGGAAGTCGTCGATTTGGTTCCAACAAGGAACAATTAGTTTACTTGGGCCGTGTTCAAACTATCTCTCATTTCTCATCAGATTATTAACTTTTAAGTAAAAGGAAAATGCTTAACTTACCCTTGTTTCCATTATGTAATCTTAAGAACCAAAAATCTTAATTTTAATTTTGTTAAAATTAACCATAGTTAAAAAGGGACATGAGGACAGTAAGTTAAGCAGCGGACCACCCCGTGGTCCACTAATCACTGTTTTAAGTAAAATATTCAACTCCTCGGCTGGGAGGTCGCCCCCCGTTTTTTTTGTACTCCCACCTCTTGCGTGAGTGGTATTGGTGTGGCCTTTATTGCGGAAGGTCTGGGATCCAATTCCCCCCAGTACGAATTGCAAGAGCTTCACTGCCCAGCTAACATTTAACCCTACTAACGGATTAGCGTAAATGATAACCGCACCAAAAACAAAAAAAAAGTAGTTAACATTCTGCATTCACTAACCTTAAAAGTTAAAAGTCAGATATGTCCTAAGGTCATCATCGTCAATTCCTTTTCCCAACCGGGTCTAGAACATAAATCCTATTCCACCACCGTTGAATTACACCAGAAGCCAACAAAGTTTGGTGTAGAGTACTGTTGCTACCTGGTGTCTTTTCAAAACTTTCAACTTGCTTACGAGTTTGAATCACAACCAATTGATTCACAACCAATTGATTGTGATTGAATTCAATCACATATGTGGCAAATCATAGCCAATTGTGACTGAATTCAAACTCCTTGCTTACTGGTGCCTTGGATTGTCTCTGGCGAAGCCTGAAAGGGCTTATCTCGGGGTTCCATAGAAGAGGGTACAAGTGGCCCATGATTTTGACTTCTCCACCTATTATTAGACATGTGGCAATAAGTGTATGAGAATAAGGGTGAGAGATATCAAGTGAGGAGAAGTCAAAATCAAGGGGAGAAAATGAAATGACTTCTCCCATTTTTACGCCCACTGTCACACAATGTATGGAAACCCGAGAGCCATTTCTGGCTTCGCCAGAGGCAATCCGAGGCCGTTATTCAAACTCTCTATCGTTTCTCCATGACGTTATTAATTTAACGTCTTTGTCGAAGATATTTTGCATCTGGTACTATTTCCAATCAGTATAATGAATGTGTGATGGAATCACAGCCAATCTCAAGTGGCTGTCATTGTATCTCGTGTTGTGATAAGTAAGCTTCTCTTATCCCACATCGGCTAGCCATGTCTACCCTTACGATTACTTAATTCATTTGTGCATTAAGCGACCCATGGTAGGATTCATCTCTCCACCCCCCCCCCGCCCCGGTCCTTTTGGTCCTTGTGTCCCTTTAACCCTTGTTAAGCTTAATCAAATTGAAACTAAGATTCGGAGATTTTTTAATAAAAAAAACTATGGTTGGATTGCTTAACCTAAGAGTGAGTAAATCTTAACTACAGTAGGTGAGTATTTGAATCCGGGGCATGGACCAATGAGGATCGACAATCCCGTTAAAATTGATTCCATGTTCATTCCTCTCACCAACTTAACCATAATAAGTGAGTATTTAAAATTGGGGCGTGGACCAATGAGGATGGGCCATTCGGTTACAAAATGGGAACCACGGCACGTTAACTATTTTCCATGTTCATTCCTCTCAGCTTAAGTCAACTCTTTTGGTGAGATAGGTTGGACTATTCCTTCAATGATCTGCGTGTGTTGGGCTGTGTGCAGAGTTTTAAGGGACAACACCCATCTCTACCTTGAGGGCTTTGCTATTTCGGAAAGTTCACCATATCGTTTTTGTTGATCATAAGAAACAAGTACTAACAAAACAACAAATGCCACCATACAGTGTCTTCTCATTGGAACAAATGGAAGAAACAATGATTGAAGAATTACAGGAATACAACATCAACAAAGAATTCAGTATACCTAATTAATTACACGCTCCAGCATCTCTTCAGTATCTTGGGAGCAGCCTTGAGATTCTAGAACTGTTTTCTGGGGACGGGGAAACCGATGATGTAAGAGGGACCATTGAGAACTCCGAATCTGGATGGTCAGGTTGCAATAGGTTTCCTCGAGATGATATCGGGCTTGAGTTCTGATTTGGAGACAAATTTGCTCTTGAGAAGCTAAAAGCAGCACTAGATGTGCTAGTTCTGGTGTCAGGCACTGATGCGGCATTCCCTGTAGTGCTCGGATCTTTTCCATGGAAATCACCCTTGGACCCCCCTGTGGCCTCCACGGATTCCCTTCTCTCCCTTTTTTCATTTTCTGTGAGAAGAAAATCAACCCATAGATCTGCAAATGACTGGAAGATAAAGAGGTATCAGAGAATGGTCATCAAATAGGTGCAAAAAAAAAAAAAGGTCATCAAAGTTCTCCATGAAAGGTTGGAATTGCAAAGCCAAATTTGAGTTTTTCTGTATCAAGGAAATCTTACAATTATGGAACATCAAAATCACGATATTGCAGATTTTTAACACAGGCAAACAAGAAAGATTTTTTTCATAATCATTAGAATGAAAATAGGCAAAAAGAAGATAATTATGTAGCAGAAGAAAGTCCCAAACAACGCTCTTCTCTGGCCAAAGAATCGGGAACCCAGCATTTCCATGTACAACTATAAATGCCTGAAAGAACGTGATGTCCCTATCAATTGCCCACTCTCACTTCTTTGATAAGAGGATCTAGGCATCATCAATCAGAATGGTATTTTCATATAAAAGATTAACCAAGTCAATAATGGGAAAATGATGTACATATCATAAGAGTATTATAGTGTGTCATATATCAGGTTCACGAGCTCCATAATTAATTACATATATATATTCATAACAATCATATAAATGTACTGAATATTTTCCATGTTCGCTATATTCAGAAAGAGATGCATAATGAGTAATTATAATTGTATTTAGTTCATAAGCTTAGAACTCAAGCTTATGCTAATGGATCCAATAAAGTGGGAGAATAATAAATATTTTGAACTACTAGGTTTGTAGCACCTGTTGTGGTGCATATGTAGAGGCTCCAAACCCAATGGGCAAGAGTTGGACTAGGAGATCTCCTAGCCCAAAAATTGTTCAAAAACAATGATCTGGACCATCAGTCTCTGTGGATCCTTGTGCAGACTGCCGACAGATGGTCGGGATCATACAATCAGTGTGACCTTTGGACCAGGACATCTCCCAGGTGGAACCCAATGGTAGAACAGAAGCATTATCTGCACCACATTACAGTAGGATCTTGAATGTCATGGCACTATTTCCAAACTGAATCCCTAAATTTTATAGGTTATATTGATTTTTACTTCAGAACAGGCAAAAAGGTCAGTGACGAGGGGAAAGGCATATCCATAAGATTGGAAGAGCAATCAAATAAGAAAAAGCTAACCTGGTTTTCAGATGGCATATGAGCAGGTACTTCAGGAGAGCTTCCACCCAACATGCCACCAACTAGGCGCCCAGGTAGACCCAAGACACCCCGAACAACACCTTTACCTGCACCTTGTTGAGCAACACCTATTCTCTGCTTGTCTTCTTCAGAGAATCCCAACATGCGAACCATAAGATCCAGAACCTGTTGCTCACCAGATTTGGCAATCAATTCATGAGCAAGTCAAATAGAACACCTATTTCAGATAATAGGGTGCCTACTTCAGGATGGGAAAATGCGAAGAAGCCAACTTCCCTGCCTTTGATGTACACGAGCCCCAGGTAGGGAGATTTAGGATAACCAGAACCAGTAAATGGGTACCAAAAAGAGATCTATGTCAAAATTTTACCTGACTGAATGATACTAACTATACAATATGAAGAGTTCTTTTGGGGACCATTTCCCATTTTTTCCCTTTGAACTGTCCAAAAGTACGACAGATTGGATAATTAGGTACTTATTAGAATCATTCATGGACTGTATTTAGCCTAGGAGATCTCTAGATTGGATTCATCCAATGATGGGCACCAACTTCCCTGCATGTGGTCCATATCCAGCAGAGGAAGAGAGGTGGCTTCTACTACCTTCACAGCCCGAAGCAACAATTCCTCTTCATATTAGTCTTTGATATTAAACATGTCTTGACTTGAGGAAATATCTTACCTCTTTGCTGTGGTTTCTCTGAAAGTAGGTCACCAGTAATTTGATCACAATGCGCCTGAAAATGGTGCTAATCATATATCAATACAAGTTTGCAGTTTCCATATTTTCCAAAAAGACCAAGGGAAGAAAACAAGGCTAATAAAAATTGGAACTTCCAATGTCAACCAAACATCATTTTCAACAATAAACAAAATAATAACAGATCCTTCTAATTAGCAATAACATAAGACCAACACTTCTGAACGGATTATACCAGGCCCTAGCCTCAAAAGCATGAACAGTGGAGGAATCTTGAAGTAGTTAAAGCTAACACAATGGTGGGAAAAGATATAAAACATGCCTACACCACTCTTAAAAACAAATAAATTTCATTGTAATATTTGTTTTCTACCCACCCTTGATGGCATGGGTAGGAGACAAAGTATCTACATTCATAAGCATGGATTTTCAAATTTTAACTGCTTCAATTCTTCTTTAATCACAGGATGGCAAGGCAAATATCTTCACTTTATTGTCAATAGTTAAGCTAACACGATACATAACTATAAGCAGTTTTCATATTTACTAGCAATGTGACTATATGAGAAACAGACCCAGCAGTAGAACATATTCTTTTTTAAATTCACAAGTCAAAGAAGCTAACCTGTCAACAAAGTAATCTGAATCCATCGACATCCTATTGAGCCTTGTCATGCTCTGTTCAAGAGCACGACGTAGTTTCATATTATCCCCTTCAAGCTTATTTACAGTGAGTTTCCCTTCGGAGAGCATCCTTTCAGCTTGTGAAAGCTGAACCAATGTTTCTTCCTTTTCCTTCTTTGTAATCTCCATCCGTTGATTTGAATCCTAGTGAAACCATAGTCCCTTAGAATTCCGATAAATTATAGACAAGACATGGCTTTACATTATCCAAACAGTTCAAGATGAAAAGTTCTATGGTCTGAGTAAACAAAAAAGTCAAAAATGCTGAAGCTTCGGGGAAGTTTATGAATTAGGTACTTAAAATTAGAAAGTGGAAAGCAAAAAATTATAGGAAACATAAGTGTCGAGAATGAAAAGAGAAAAGATTATAAGATGTTGGGAAGCATCCATAGGTTTACTGGTAGAATAAATTTAGATTCAGCAATCATAAAAAGATTCTTCCGAACATGCTTAGAAGGATTATAATCATGTAAGACCACCTTCAACTCAAAAGGGAAAGAATGTTCATAAGACCACCTTCAACTCAAAGGGAAAGAAATGATGTTCAAGGTATGGTGAAGAAATAAAATTCCAAACAGAATCTTTTGATAATACAGGAACACATCTAAAACTAAAGAAACATGGGTAAAAAAAAGGTGGATATAGTTACATCCCAGAACTACCCCCAAAAAGAAAGAGAGAACAAAATAAAATTAAGAAAGAAGTAAAACCTCTCAGAATTCAAATACTAGAACCAGGTTATGAACCACACTTCAGATTTTGTAAACAGGAAAGGTGTCATTATTAGCAGGAAGATCACTGGTCATACAGCAAAAGATGTTTGGGGTTGGGACAATACAAAAGCTACAAAATTGACGTAGCTCACCACTTCAACAAGTTATTCAGTTTGCCTTTCTGATCATAGAATGACATCACCATGCCCTCCACCCTCTTCTTCTATTCAGTTTGCCTATCTTCTTTTTTGGTACAGTCAATGGATATTTGATTAATAGGTTAGTGGGTCACCATGGTGAGTTGTGCACCACCTCCACAATACCCTGGGGTAATTTTCTAATCTATTTGGGATTCCCCCTGTCCTGGGAATTGATCCCAGGATCTACTCTCTGTGGGGGAGACTCTTACCACCCTTCCTTGGGGGCTCATTTTCTTGTGTTCAGTGGAGTAGAATCCATAGACATATAGAGGATTAGGATTAGTGGCTGAGGAGTTGAGCATTTCATAGCATAGTTTGAAACAACAAAGAAGCATCCACAACTAGAGTATATTTGGTGAAGTGGAAGGGTCTAGGCAAAGAGCATGTACCTATGGTGTGTGGAAAGCATAGTTTGAAAACTCAGCGAGTCGACTCGTAACTCAGCCAAGTTAATTGACTCGTTTGAGTTGCCTCAAAACTTGAAGGAGACACTATTCGGTGAGTTACTCGGGTGACTCGGTCGAGTTGGGTCAAGATTTTTGATTCGCTAGACTCGGTTGAGTCACAAAAGGGTATTTTTACCATTTTTAAAAAAAAAAAAACCTAAACTCAAAAATCACACTGCTTTTGCATCAAATTTTTTGGGGCTGCAAAACCAGCCTACTATCAGTTCTGTTAGACTTGGTTTTCAGGTTGTTTGAGGCTCAAAACCAGCTACTTTGGGTTCTTTTTAACCCCAATTTTTTCAAGTTTATTTCTGGTTTGATCTTGGATAAATGTCAAGAAATTGGTAACTGCCTAATTGGTATATATATAAATTCCGAGTTGGACCGAGTCGAGTTTTTTTCGAGTTACTCGACCTGGCTAACTTTCGAGTCGAGTTGAGTCGAGTTAAGTCAACTTTTCAGGTTTTTGAACCATGGTGGAAAGCATTTTGATAAAGCTTGACAGGATGTAAAAATTCGAAGATAATACTATTATGTAAGTCGCCATGTCTAGGATTCATCTAGCAAAGGTCAAAAAATAATGTTGAACATTAGCAATAAATTAAGCCGAAAGAACTAATGTTACTATAGATACTTTCACTTATAACCTGTCTAACAAGCACCCTCCATTTTCAAAACCAAAACAAGGCACAACTGGGTTATATGCATGCTGGAGTTGGAAACTTGGACACATATGACAATATCTTAATTTATATATTAGTGCATGTTGGACACACATGACAAGATCTTAAATTTATCTATTTAATTATTCAAATAATATTGATGTATTTCTGTTTATTTTTTATTTCTTCGCTATATTTATATTTTTTATAGAGTAAGGTTCCTATGTAATTTATATTCCACAACCATCATAGAACTGAGAATTTTCTGCTTGATTTGCTTGGGTTGCTATGTATGACTTATTCTCACGGTCTTCTAGGTTACAGAATTAAACCAGCTCTTAAAAACTCATTGTTGAGCTTCAAATGCCCTTATATTACATCAGTATGACACATAAGCCACAACCCTAACAAAGAACAAACTTCGGCGTGCACCTATAACGACAAACGGAGATTCATTGCTGTGGATATTAAATTTGATAGTGCTTCAAGCGATTAAGCAATTAGAAAGCTTAGAAATCATTTTTATCAGAAGGTATAGATTAGGTCATGCAAGGGCATATATACACCACCAAGTATAAGAAATGCACTGCATATGGATCTGTAATTTGTTAGTCATAATAAAGACGTTCGGAAAGTGAGGTTCATATCCACCCAAGAAAGGAAGTGAGGGTCATACCTTCAACAGTTGAGAAAGTTTAGCTGATTCTTCTCTTGCCAGAGCAAAATCTCTTTCTAGGTGTTCCTATGCACATACAAGTGAAACTAAAATAAAAAACCATGATAAAAAGACTGTCCACTGTTCAAGACCAAACATCCCTACCACATTATAAGAACAAGCACGTGAAATAAACATTAAGTTTACCCTGGCTTCACTTTCAGCATAGTACTGGCCAAGAGCAATCTGAAGATTTAATAGTTCAACATTTTTGGCATCAATTGTGCTCATACAGCTTGCAAGTTTTTGCTTCAGGTCATTAATTATTTCCTTCGACTTCTGAAGTTCATTGCTGTTGACCTGCTTAACCTCCTCCTGACTTGATATTGCTTGCTTCAGAGCATTCTCCAAATGTAAGATCTGAGCTCTTTGATAGTCATTATTTGCACGAAGCTCTTCAATGATTTTGCTGTCCTCATCCATTTTATCCGATTCTTCAAGTTCCTAAACAAATATCGAAGTAGAAGAAACCAGCTTCAATTTTGACTGCGGAATGTTTAAAGGACAAAATTCACTGAAGATCTATACACACCCAGTTCCACCAAGCATATAGAATATGCAATGAGAGAGTCATATAGCTGCTGAAATTAATAAAATTAAACTAGAATCCAGGTTTTGAGAGTTCCAATGTCTGTAGTGGTAATGGCAGCACTGCTGAAAGAAAAGTACACATGTAAAGCTAGGACCCAGAGGATTTCAAATTTGAAAGTTTACATTTTGGGAGAATAAGTGTTGTACTTTTCCTAGTAGCATTGGTCCAAATACGTCCCACAATTCCTGAACCATAAAGCTCAACTATTACCATCATATGCATTCATGTGATTCTATTTGAACTATAACTTGGGTATTATAGCCTTAACTATGGTTCATTGACATCATGCCTGTAAATGTTGCACACATACAGGGGCCAGGACTCACCATTCTATCAACTGCTCATTTTTTTTATTTTTTTATGAAATGTAATACATTTATTTGTAGAGAACAGGAGGGGTAAATGCTCAAGTTAACATCAAACCCATTAAAAGAAGTAAAATATCAGGCATGACTGTTATCTATGTTCTAGCTCAGACATTGGTTGGTTTTAATTTCAAGTGTATGAAACTAATAATATATATATATATATATATATATATATTTAATTAAAGAAAGCTTCTTAATTCTTATGTGCAGTTATTTCCTGTATATACATTTCCCAATGAGCAGATAAACCTCATTGACACCCCATATAAGCTGGAGGCCCAGAGGAAAGTGAGGATGACATCAAGTCAGCAGTCATCACGCCGACACACCCTTATGCCCTGGGCAGCACACACGTGTGACAGAGGCTGGGACAAAGAATCGTTACTCCATGAGGATGAGCAAACCCCCAAAGCCCATCCTCAGTGCAGATTGCAGGCTGTCTTTTTTTTTTTGGAACTCGGGGTGTCCCCAACCCTTTGGGTCAGGACTAATCCCCGAGGGTGCAACGTGAGCCTGCAACCCGCCACACCAGGTAAGTCCGGGTAAAACCGTGCGGGGCTGGCCCCAAAGGGGGAGTGAGAAATGGAACCCAAGACCTCCCACTTGGGGAAAGGCCCAGGAACCACTGGTCCACCCCTTTCGGGTTTAATTGCAGACAGTCTTACTTGCATGAATTCAGAATAACTAAATAGCCATCAACCACGGGTCAGCTACACAACGGTGAATTCGTACCTAGGCCTTGTACAAACGCCCTTTACTATGGAAGCTGGCCATACCCAAAGTCGTTACCTAACCAACTTTTAAAGTATATGGATGAACACAATCTTTAGACCTCTCTAATGTCCCCAGAGTAATAAAAAATATATGTCAATATCCAAAGCTTTGGAAAGGTGGAAACAAATGCAATCATATACCTTGATTCACCCTCTATAATTAAATATGACTGCCAAAATGACTACTTAACATCTTATCCTTCCACTTACTTTATGTATCTTTTGACCATTTTTGTGTCTATGGTTGACTCCTTGAAAAGTCTCCAGAAGAACTTTTATGGATCAATCAAGTGGCAAGTAAGAAATATCATCCGGTAGACTGGAAGTGTCATTCCAGAGGGTGCCTAGAAATTAAAACCTAGTGTGAAATCATATTAGCTCTTCAGACGTTCGGGGAAGAAACAGAAAAGCTATAGAAAAAAGGTCATTATGGCTCAATATTGGAAAGAGTCAACGTGGGACCTAAAGGATGTTAAGACTTACAAGATCTCATGAGGTTAGTTTGTAGAAAGCTATTGTGAAGAGTAAAGAGGAAATTCGAAAACAAATTGGTAGGTAGGTGAGGAGCTTAACTTTTGGGAGGATCCTTGGTGTGCAATAGCTTACTTTAAAATGATTTCGGTAATATTTACTATTTGCCTCTGATAATTATTGTATGCTGACCTCTTGTTATGAGATCAGGAATGGTGAAGTGTGTGGTTGCCTAAATTGAGAAGGGAATGAACCGCTGAAATGATTGGGAGTTAAAGCATTTGATGCATCTTTTCCCAATAAAGCCAAACCCTCTTGCCAACAATGGTTGGATTTGATCTAGGGATAGCAAGAGCTGGTTTACTGTGAGATCATTATACCCTTCTTTGGGGGATAGACCTAATTCTCCTTTTCCTCACATAATAGTGTGGCATATTAGCATTCTCTCTAAGATTTTGTACTTCCTCTGGACAATTTTCGTAGAAAAAATTCTTCCCATGAATCATTTGAATTGTAGGGGTTGGAGACTAGCTAACACATGTTTTATGTATATAGCAAAGGAGGAACCAGTTGATCACTTGCGTCTCCATTTCCCTCTAGTTAGTTGAATTTCGAGGCATTTCCTATCTCACTTGGGGGTGCAATGAGAGACGTGCTGGTTCTTGAAAGATGTGCTGGTTCTTGAGAGACGTGCACAACGTTCAAAGAGTGAAGAGTGATTTGGAGCATAGTTGCAAGGAAGCTACATACTGAGTGGGAAGCTCGTTTCCCAAACTCGCTTCCTCAAACAGACTCGCTTCCTAGGAAGCTCCCTTCCCCAGACAGCCTCGATTCCATCACGTCTCATTTAGTAGTCAAATGAAGTTGTATGTGTGAAGTGATGGGGTAGACCACAATCTATAGCCTAGGGTGTAGACTCTAAGCAAGTATCGTCAGTTTGGAACCTGAGGCACATTCCACAAAAAGTTCATGTAAGATAAAATCAAAGATATAGCTACCCATAATAACATAATGAGAATGAGGAGCTTATATCTCATTTCTCGCTTCCCCTTTCCTAAGGTTTTTTTGGGCCTTGCTTCATGCTTCTCGCTTTCGCTTTGTTTCTCGTTTTCGCTTCTTGATCTGGTAACGATGATTTGGAGACTTCCATCATGATCGATTTGTGGGGTTATTTGGAAGGAGAGGAACATAATTTTAAATGATAATTCTTTTGCTCCAGTTGAGAAGCTTTCTCCAAACATCTCCAACTTGTTATTTTCTTAAAGTATGGGTAGTGTTAGCTTCTTTCTTGTGTTTTTCTTGTATTGTTCTCCTCTAGTTCACCTATCAGTGAACCTCTTTTCTACTTCTGTTTATTTCTAACATAATCTATGAATCTTATTTACCTATATATACATATAATCGCATCACCGCCTCAATAAAATCTTTAACACCCAATAGCATGGGTAAAAATTCAACATTCCTTGATGAAGCCGCTATGGAAAATATCTGTATGAAGTGGCAGATCCCCCCCCCCCCCCCCCCCCCCCACACACACACACACACACACAAACTAGGAAAGATGCTTGCACTAGGAGGTTTTGTAGGGGGGTGAATATCCATTATAACAGAGGATTTTGTTTGTGAGAAGACCCTATTCCAAAGGATTTGATTACTATCTGAGAAGGCCAACCCACTTCCAGTATCTCTGCATTTGGATTTTAACATGTACCAAGACATACAATAGATAGAATCAGATAATCCACAGATAAATGAAGAAAACTGTCAAAAGCATGCCATACGCACCAGTGATTCTACAGTCTACTTTGTAATCAAAATATAAGATGTCAAAACATCCTGTCTTGAAGTTGAAGTATATACCAGAATCACAATTCCATCAGATAATGCATGTAACTAGACTAAGGAGGCGTTTGATGAAACTTATCTAATAAGTGCTTTCTAATTGACCTCTAAAAATTAAGAGCTATTTATAATGATAGAACGAGTAAAATAAGTTCTTTTTCAAAAAGTAGTTTTAGATTTGCTTATTGAATAAGGGGTAAAATCACTTATTGCTCGAATATTTAGACATCACTAAAATATTGTCAAACAGTCGTATTAAATAAGACTTAATTTAGTAGAATAATTCAATAAGCTCTTATTTTTGTTTTATCAAACGCCCCCTAAGTGATACTATTTCACCAAAACAATTAATGTGTGAAAGATATTTTTATACAACAAAGACCCCAAAACAGATGCGTAAATGAACACTCCACCACGTCTGCCTATCATATAATCACAACACATACAATTTCAAATAAGGTAAATGTCCTGTGTAAATCAGCATCGCATCTTATGAATATGACTGACCATTCTATATAAAGACACAAAAAGAATAGCTGACTTCAGTTGTAAAATTTAAAACTTTTTAAAGAAAAGCAACCTTATCTAACAAGTGCTGCTTGAGCCGGGTCAGTTCTTGTAACGCTTTGTCCCTTTCCCGGCAGGCTTCCTTCACATCTTTATCCAACTTTTGTAAGGATAGCTTCATTTCTTCTTTTTCAGGAAAATTTCCAGATGAATGTACCTTCAAAATACAAATGAGGATTTACATAATGAGGGAATAGCAAGAGTCCATACGAATTAACATACATGATACAACAATGCCATTAAAAAATCTATTTTAAGGAGTAAATGTGATTAGAAGCCAATGCAAAAATTTGTTTTTCCCCACAGATTTTTGAGTTTTATGTGAGTTAAGTCTTAAATTTACATCCCAAATTGTAAACCAATGTCAGAGGTCTGACCTTTGTAGTATCAGATATGAAGTTTCCTAAGTACTTTCACATGTGTACAATGGAAGATACAAACTGACATTCATTTTGATGAGATTTTTTACATATTATTTTATAATTTACAGTACAAATACTCCTTAAAGAGTATTGCTGTTGCTGCATAACTAAATAAATAAGAACAATAATCATAACCATGTTAAAAGTTAAACCTTAATCTCTATTCTCTAATTAGTAAAATAAAATAATAATAAAATCCGTCACCCTCAGTGGGGCGTGTTTTAAGGCAGTCCCGGACTTCAATGAAGCTTCTATGGGATTGGAATCCCTGATCTGCCTCCATAGAAGCAGTACCATCTAACACTCTTCCAAGATGACAGTGATTAGTAAGCAAACAAATTGCACACACGTAAATACTGCTATGACATGAAACATAGAAAGCGTGAAGCTAAACATTTTTAAAACTAAATAACAAGGTTATAATCTACAGTTCTAAATGTTGATACAACCATAGCCAAGTACAAAAGTAACACAATGACTACCTCATTCAAATTACTTGAACGCTTGTTTGAAGAGTCTGAATCATCAGGAAATATTTTGTAAGGTGAAGATTTACTGCCCAATTTCAAGGCAGCCTCGAGGTCACCCTTCTCTATCTACAGTCAATGAGATAATATAAGAGCATTCAGTTCCCCAAAACAACTAAAAACCAGGCTGTAAAACTGACTAGGACAGCTGGTGAAAAACAAACATAAAGGAAGTAATATGATTGCTATATAACAAGCAAAACTATGAATGCACGCAGGTATCAACCTTAAGATTAATGTTCTCCTTCTCTAGGGTTGCAATTACTCTTTTTAAACTCTCTGCAGTTTCATCTGCCACGTCTTCTTTGTCCATTCTGTTCAACTCCGCTTGCAATCGTTTTATTTCTGATATTTTCTCATTCAATTCATTGCGTAGCTCTTTTATTTGCATAGAGGTCTGCCAGTTGAAAGATGAAAATTCCACATTAAGAGCCAGGAAGAAAATGAAATACTTAGCCTCAATATGGGTGCATTCGTACAAACATGATAAGAAATGGAAACTACCAAAAGCTGTGGCTAGCATCTGTATCTAACATATACAACTCTACATCCCCCAGTTATATGTAATGCCAGTGGGAAGTTCAATAAGCACAGCAAACAATATACATACATACATATAGCTCAACATTCCCAGTTTGGTGATGTCAGTGGGTAATACGGCACAATACACATACATATAAACATAGATACATATTATATATATATATATATGTTATAAAAAGAGAAAATTACATATACATATGTTTATGCCAATCTGACTGGACCTGTATGAAGTATGAACACTTTGGCTAACTGTCATCCCTCATATCTCTCAACTAAGACATTGGCCCTCAATTTGACTCTATAAAAGTAATTCCAACCAACTGGTTATTTCGACCAAGACTTTCTATCTGATTCAGATTTGATCCTTTTCAAGGAGAATTAGATCTGAAGGGATCCTATAGGATAGAATCCCCACAATAGCTTCAGAACCATTTATTAGTTTAACAATGACAGATAAATGAGCCAATTAATATTTTAAGATAAGTTTCAGTATCAGTAGATAAAAATATAAAACCCTGATTAAAACCTGGGTAACCGAATCAAACAGTGCTAACAAGGACCTTCATATGTATCAATTCCCAAAATCAAGTCAACACTTACTTTGTCTTTATCCATCTTTAGTGTATGGAGTTCCTTCTGAAAAGATCCATTCAACTTGTGTTCCTCTAGAAAGAAAATAGGGGATCAGACAAGAAATTCAAAATTACTGAAGATTAGATAGTACATCTGGATCTTCAAGGTGCACAAGATATACCTTGTAATTTTATTTGTATGTTAGATAACCCATCACGTTCTTTATCGAGTTCCATTCGTAATTGCTTGATCTGTGACTCATAATTAGCTTGCATTGTTGCTAAGGATCTGTTATTCTCTTCTAGCAAATCTGCAAACTCCTACATAGTATTCATATATCTGAGATCATCCACCATTGATAAACATAAAAAGAAGAAAAATATTGCAGTACGATGACAACAGTTTTGGAAGTATGCCATGCAACAAAACGAAATGTTAACATTCATTCCATGGCAAAGCTTACAAAAAAAATTGTGAAACTATGGTTTCAAGATAGAGCTTAATTCATAGAAATAGATTATTCAGTAGAAAAATTTATCGAAGAACAATTCATACAAAATTTCTCAGAAGATGTATTCATTATCAGAACAGAAGACCAAAACAGAAGGCATGGTTACCTTCTCATTCCCTTGCAAATTTACATGTTCAGATTCCGTCTTGTATTGAACTCCATTGGACTGAATAGCATGTGTACTCCCATTGCTCAATGCGTCCTTCTTAGGGACAATTCCTTTGTGTATTTGGTTTCCAGCAGAACGGTTGTTTACTTGAGTTGCAAGTCTCAGCTGCCTGCTGGGTGACTGGTCACCACTCCCCTATACATATTCCAAATAGAAATAAACCAAAAGCTAACCCAAAGGGAAAGTTTCTATGGACTCATGAAAGGAGCAAAAACTTCATACGGAAATTTTTTAAAGCAAAAGATCATTATATAGAAAAATCAGTTAGAAAAAAAAAGATCACAGAATTAATGCAAAAAAAAATCAGCAATTGTG